>VUQG01024331.1:30172-56727 GCA_015106755.1 Etia nguti | reverse complement strand
TTTTCATATATCTTTTTTTTTTTTTTTTAATATTTTTATATATATATATATATATATATATATATATATATATATATATATATATATATAATTTCCTCAGTGAAAGGCAGTATTGGAAAGTCCCAGGGAACTATTGATTTTCATTCGTCCTTGTGGCCTTGCTATAATGTGTGGATTCATATGATCCACTGCTCTTATGGCATGAATGCCTACTGCAGATTGAAGCCATATGGTTGTGGGAGGCACAAGTGTAATAGAGGTGTTAGGTCTTTATTGTCTGGGGCATAGTAAAAAGAAACTTGACCAGTATACCACATTTTCATTTTCCTTTAAAAATATGATAAATACTCTGTCCATTTATCATCCTGCGTTAGAGTGTGGCTTTTCGCTTTTTCCTAAATGGATGCGACACTAAGAAAAGCAAAGCCATTTCACATATTTGTGGTTGTTGTCTGTATTTTCTATAATTACCCATATAAAGTGCTTCATTTTCAGCTCACCCGCTAGCGCCCAACCCTTTGGGTTTTAATTTGTCGGAGTTCATTCTCATCCAGACAGTTTTATTTCTTTACCTTAAATGTTTTTGATTTATTCTGCCTAAGGGCTTAACTGACAAGTTAGAAACTGTTTATCAAGATGAACATGAAATTTAAGTGCATGTCAAAACAGGAATTAAGTCATCACATTTAGCTAGTACTCTAATGAAGAAGGAAAAAAATAATCGCTAGTTTAGGAAACGACTTCAGGGGCTCTGTATATTTCATCATGTTTTACCACATCGGAGATTTTAACACCAAAGTGACTCAAACAAGTGTCTCTGTGATGTCTCTTTTCCAACCGCTCAGTGTCAAGAAACTGGACTTTTTTCGGATGATATTATATCATTTGTGAGTCTAAAGGACTCCCTAACAACACTCCTCAAAGTACAAGGGTTCACAAGGAAGCTATAGTTTCATCAGTACGGTTTCCTACGATGTAAGAGCATCAGCTTTATTTTAGCTCAGTACTTGTGCACTGTCATGGATGGCATAGCAATATAAAGCATTGTAATGGTAAAACTTCACCTGAAATAGAACCAGTAGCCTTTTCTTGACATCTGTTTGGTTTCAATCTGTGAAGTCACTGGGGCAGAACGCTTTTTATCCTTGAGTGGACAGGATAAACCAGATATTATAAGATTATAGCATCACAATACCAATTCAGTATCATACAAAATGTCATGAGCACACACAGCCACATATAATCTGATCTCTGGCTCTCCATTTGCCCTTTTGTATTGCTCACAGATTACTTGACATGTTGCATAATGTGCTCTCATTTCTGCTATTCTCTTCCTCAAGGGCTCTCAAATGTCAATAGAACGGCAGAAGATGAAAGAGGAGCCACTCGAGCTTTATCATATAACCATTCACCATTAATGCTTAAGAAGTTATTTCTTTTAAAAGTAACTTCCACAGGCTTTGGCATTTTTAACTATAATAGTGTATAATGTGATCTGAATTGGATAAGTAGAAGAGAATGGATGGGTGGATGTAAATAAGTAAGACACTAAAAAGATGTTTGAATTTTGAGGTTTTTTGTATGTGTGGATGGTAAATGCAAAACTGCCATCATCTTTTAGTTAGCTTAGCTTAGCACGCTGACTGAAAACAGACGGTCACATTAACAGACAGTATGTAGTTATGAAACAATTTTTGCTTTTCTCAGTATGAAGCCTTATTTACCTTTAGAAATTGTTTACTACATTTTTTTTAATGTATATATTATCTATGTTCTGATGATATCCATACACACTTTCAAGGCTTAGAATTGGCCCCAGGTCCTAAGAGAGTCCCGCTCTTGCTGAACGGTTTTCATATCACACCCACACAATGAAACCCTGGAAGCGAGAGTGACCTGTTAGTTTAGGGAATATTTGATTTTTGAGAGCAGAGTAAGGCTGCTTAAACTCAATCCAACTAAATCCCTGGTGGTAAGCTAGCCTGGTGTGTGTCCCAGAAGGCAGCGTGAATGTAGTGGGCCGGGACTTTAAACACAGGCTATGGAGTACTTTGTAGCTACTCTTGGCATTGGGAGTCAGTTTTTCCTTGATCCCTGAAGCGTTGCATTGTCTTTTGAAAGGAGGCTCTTTGTGTTTGCGGTATGGAGCAGCTCACATGATGAGCCCCAGTACTGTCAGAGGCATTTTGATGTCTGGCAGTGTCTGCATGGAGGATACTAAAACATTCATTGCATATTTGGATGCTATTAACATGAATATTACAGCGTAGATTGCAATGTCTTTCATTTCCCTCTCCCTAGAAGGCCTTGTGCTAGCATGCTTTTTGCTCATTATAAAGGGTAATTAAGACAGGAACACAGTGCTGTAGGTATATGCTGGCTTTCGGACACATGGCATACCATTTTCTGTCAGGCTCTGTCAGTGGGAGGAGGGAGCTACTCGACAAATCAGATATGACCCAGTTAAAACAGCTACACAGGACCCTATAAAGTAGATCCTACCCTGAGGAGGATTTTCATTGCCTTTGGCTCTGTTGTGCTCAACATACATTTTCTTCTTCATTTGACTCTTGATGGAAAAGCTATCACTTACACGGAGAGATTCCAGGCTGCCATGCAGATCATTTCTTCAACACTTTGCCATAGATGTATGTTATTTAGCACATTCCTCGTCTTCTTTTAATTACTGAAAATTGATTTGAAAGAGGGCTGAAAAACTGTTGCCCAGAATAGCCTGAGAGTTCTCTTTGATTTCATCTGTGTCATGTGCAAGCAAAGTAGCTTACTGTCACCACCCTGCCACCAAGCTTCATAGTGATAATAAGTCATTAAAATATTGCTGGATAGCTCAAAAGCTAATCTTTCTTTGGACTTTGGTTGGGAAAAAAATGAGGCAGCAAATTGCTAACAGTAGAAGTCAAGTGATCCAGGAATGGTAGGGCTTCTAAGATATACAATATGAATATAATTTTCAGGATTTTACACACTAGCTTTAGCACAGAGGTGACTAAGAGAAAGGTTAAAGTATGCATTGCATTTAAGGAAAACTAAATGAGTAGTATTTGGAAAAGAAAAAGGAGAAATTTCTCTTGGATGCTGCTAAAATTCTTGTCTCATTTTTTTTCCATACCTCCTACTTGCACTCTCATCTTAGCCAAAAGGAGGGGGAATGATATCCAATTTGCAGTATGAGATCAGAGGAGACATTGTTGAGCTTGCAGAGAGCCATGGGTTTGTCAGTGGAAAGGGTGAGACATACAGAAAATATCTACGCCCTTGTGTGAAAAGCTCATTCTCCGCACACATCCAGAGGATGTTCTCTTTTGAAAGTTACTTGCTACGTATTTAGCACAGCCCATTTTCAGCTTGTGCACATTTTCTGCACTGTGTTGTTCTCCTGGGCTAGCAGACCGAGAGCTGTTTTGATCACGCCCGATGAAGCAGAAGTTAATTTTGTTTGTGTAATTGGTGTTTTTATTAATTACTGGTTGTAGTAGGAAACTGTGTGACAAATGAATGGTGTGATTAGATAAGGCCAGCTCTTGACAGAGCGCCTTTAGCAAAAGCACTGAAACAGATCAATAAAACACAAACTGCTCTTTCCGCCCAGGGCCAGTGATGTTGACTGATGGGTGGACAAGGAGAGAAATGAGACTGAGTTAACAGCAGAGGGGCACAGGCAAACTAGACCTGCTCTTCATCATTTTTGACTTATTTTTGGTCATCGAAACTGATTACATCAATCATTAAAGTAGTCATTAAAGTCATTAGTCATTAAAGTTTTCGATTTACTCAAGTTTTTCCACAGCCCTAACTTATAAGTACATGTTAACTACCATGAGTTTATCTTTGCCCTAAGTTCTACTTGTAGAAAATATTTGTCACGCCTACTACTGACAAAATTATCCTAAAGCATAGTCCAAATTAGGTCAACTAAACTCAGTAAGATCCCGTCATATACTATATGTCTCTGACAGTGTAAGGACCTTACTAAATTGACTTGCTAAATCAAGAGACAGGTCACAAAGTGTTAATTTGATTAGCCACTAAACTGCATAAGGGTTGTTGATGGATATTTAAAACACTCTAATTCGCTTTTGTTCAGCTTACTTTAAAGTCAGTCCTGGAGGGCAACTGATGTTCAACAGACAAAAGGCGAATAAGCCAAACAATGAGAGAATACATGAAAAAACTTGTAGGCTTGCAGGATGACATAAAAGTAAAACCACGCAGACATCATATGAGCATGAAATAATAATGTGGGTGTGTGAGTGTTTCTATCAGTTTGACCTTTTTTGTGGGCCGGAAGCAAATACCAAAGAGAAGATGAGGTGGGTGCGTCATGGAGATGATGGTCACACTCTGAATGAATAGTCAAACCGTGTTTGTCACAGTGCTCTGATCTCACCGACCGGGTCAGTAATAGAGTTTCCTGTGTCTGATATTCAAATTGTGAAGCAAATCATGGAGAAACATGAAACTAAACAGAGGACTGCAGACTAGAAGAGTTTCTGTGTGTAGTCAACCATCACGCAGTAGGCAACAAATTTATTCAGTTTATTATTAGCTGTGACAGTGTGGCAGGTACTGTTTTCACCTTGTGAGTCTGTCTGTCAGTTTCATCATGGCAGAAGACGCCATCTGTCGTACTTTGGCAATACTTTGCATGTCGGTCTGGGCAGATTTTGTCAGCATAATAATGACATAATGGAAAAAAAACCACAGTGAAGGTGGTTTCGTTGGCTCACAGCACATGTGATGCAGCGTGCACATTGACACTTGGGATGCACAAAGTTGTTCCAAAGGCTTATTTCTTAGGATTCGTAGCTTGTTGAGTGGGTGGTTGGTTCGATGGGTTTTTTTTCCTGTACATAAAGACAAATAAATGCAATTACAGATCAAACTAAAACTGCAGTACTAATATGCTGCTGAAAGGATTAAATGAATTAGGTTAACTTAAATTCAACTGCACTAATGCATCAGCCATCTTGATGGTTCCGTTGTCTTTGTTTTCAGTATAATGGCAACGACACAACAGGCCTACCAGGCTGAGAGGGTGCAGTTACAGAGTACTTGGTGTGTCTAACAGATTGTCAGGATATGATGTAATATGATGGATGTAGGGATGTCAGAAAGGGTGCGGTTTTTAAACTTGTAATTTTAACAATAACTGTGCAAATAACAGAGGTACGTCTGTGTTCAGTTGGAAGTTGGCCGTGGTCCGGCCCCTGGGTACCGAGCGAGGATGTTTTTTCACCTGCAGTTCGTTTACTCTGGTCTGAATTATGAGTTTGTAAAGTTGTGGCTTTTTCTAGCAAACAGGAAACACCAAGGGAATCAAAAATGTGTCATTACAAACCACGTGAGAGCCCTTGGTCCACTTATTGGCCACATGTGTCTGGAGCAGGGAGAACAAAAGTAAATATAGGAAGAAGGTGCCATGTTTGTAACTAGTGGATAAAAGGGATAATTTACTCCTGCATGTCTATGGTAATCAGCCACATCCCAGAATGCAAAGCATATGTGGCTATGAGGAAGCCATGTTGCTCAAACTGTACCATACACCAGGTAGCTGGGTCAGATCAAGATTGAATCACACTGTACTTGAGTGTGATTACTGTGTTAACATCTGCACAGATGGACTGTACCAAGGGGAAAGAAAACCAAATTTCAGTTTCCACAGACTCAACAGTGCAAGTATGAAAACTCCTTAAAAAGAACTGGAAAAGCATCTTTCCCACCACGTCTTTTCCAGCTGCCCTGTGTGCAGCAGGATCACAGAGGTAGCTATTTAACAAAATATTATTAATAAACTAAAACAAAACAACTGAATATTAATACTTGCTACTTTTTTAATGACTGGGAAACCAATCAGAAGACTAACAGTCAGCTGAAGCCAAATGCCAGTCACTTGCAGCAGCAGAAAATATTTATATGCTTCACTGTGCACATCAAATATCACATACTTCACATACCCTATTTAAATCCCTCCTGTCTCTGCACCCCCCTTTTCCTCCATCTAACCATCTCACTGCTCCTTTCAAGTGAAACTCCAGATCCCTTTCTCACTCACAAAAATTCCCCAACTTTGCCAGCAAAAATGCTCACACAGGAGTAAGCCCTGCTAAAAATGACTAAGCCAGTCCAACTTGAATGACAGAGCCAATCAAAATATGATTTTTTTTTTTAAAAAAGCAGGCAGGGAAACGGTACATGTTATTGTTTGTCTTGTGTTTTAAATGAAAGAGAATTCATGCCTCAACATGCAGGGACGGGTCTGTGAACAGATTAGTCACACTGGCCTCTTTAGGCTGATGTGACACTCTGAACCCCTGGCTGCTTTTCATTATAGCTCTGGAAGATAAACATGGAGAGAATGAAAATGTGGCTAGAGTTAACATTGTATTAGTGTTTCATGCATTTCCTGGAGTAATGAAGCAGTTTATTGATCGTGTTTGTTTTTTTTCATTATTGGCATGTTTCTGGTTAGTAAAAGTCGAACACATATGCTGAGCAAAGGCTGTATAAATAGAAGAACAAGACTGTCTTCCCAGGTGTGGTTGCTCTTACATTTTCCTGCTTCTTTCGGATGATCTTTCAAGCCCAAAAGGGACTGTCTTACATTAAGCCAGCTCATTCAGGCACATCCACACTCCAATTCCCTGGCCACAAAAATTCTCTCCAGCTTTAGCCTCTGCATTTTTCCCCCCTGCCCTTTTTGGCCTCTTGAACGATAACCTTGAATGGTATTGTCTCGGGGCATGAAAGAGGGTAAAGAAATTCCTTGGGTCTTGACAGAAAGCAAGAAAGCTTGACAAAAGGCATCAGCACTGCCTCAATCAGAGAATGTGGGGGGATATGAAAAGCGGGCAGTTTTTCATTCAGGTAAAAAAGCATTGACAGAGAAAAAAGATGGGGAACAATGGCTTAGCCGTGATGGAATAAAACACTTCTCTGTATGCTTTTTAGGCCAGCAAAAATGTGATTTGAAAAAAGTGCTCAACTGTGATGATGAAATCTGAGGCAAGCAGAGGCAGAAGAGAGATCACTATATTAGAGCAGATTTTCTGGATTGTACACTGATATGTGAGGCTGATTGTATTTGGTTAAATCCATTTAGCCTAACTCTTTCAAGTTCATAGAAGAGCCTTTCAGACAAGCTATTAGCCCTGACATAGTCATTCCGATAATGACCACACGGAGATCAATTGAAACTCGATCATGAATAAGTTGCCTGGCCTCATATATTCTGCACTGCACTTACTATTCAGCCCTTTCCTCCTCTTCTTCACCCCATCCACCCCTGAAGCTTATTAAGCATCAGCTGGCTGCCAAAGCAACTGAAACAAAACTCCAAAAATGGGGGGAAAAAGGCTTTACAAACAGTGGTTGCTGGTGAAATGCAGTAAGGCAAACAAACATACCTCCCAGATAGAGACGCACTTGAACCTCTCCTGATCTCCCGGAAAGCTAAGGGGAATCTTTAAATTTGACCTGAGGTCATGAGTGATGCTGCTAAAGAAAGCTAGCTCTTTGGATCCTTAATCACCTCTGTGGAAAGCACACACAGGGTCTGTGGATGATGGTGCTGGCAGATTTCTAAAGATTCTGAGTTCCTCCCTTGCCTCTGCAACAGCATTCTGGTGAATTCCACTAACTACCCTATCATGACAGCTTAGAGGAGTGCTGAAATAGTGAGGGTAAAAAAAAAACCCCAAGCTCACTAAGTAACAAATTTGGCTTTTCAGTACAGTTCATTTGACTTCAGTTGCACTGGAGCAGTAGATAAAACTGAATTTTAAAAAAGCATGGATGCAGATCAGTGCAAAACTTTTCAAATATGGGCTCAAGCAACGACGAGTGGATTTAGTAGTTCAGCCGGGCACAGTTGCCATGACAATTTGATATCATTATGTTCAAAGTGTGGCTGTTATGGAATCGCATTTCATTACCCCCCAGTAGTGAAAGGACACATTTGCTGGAGGGAGAATACCAGGAAGGGCTACAAGTTTTGCAATAATGCACAGAACAGTTGTGGAGATGTAATGTCACCTCCTGTTTAGCTGATTATTGCTGTAACAACCAAACACTTCAGGATATCCAAACATCTTTCTGATAACTTTAGTGAGACTTGGTGTGAAGATCATCTGTAACAATTTTGGCAAAGACATTAAAAAAAAACAAAAAAAAAACCTGCCTGTAAAATCCAATCTGAAGACAGTCTATTCCAGTTTAAGTCAAGACTAGAAAAATTTATAGCCTGTAAAAATGTGCCAACTTTAGCAAAATTTCCAACATACCAGAAACTGATGTCGCAGGATACTCTAAACTAATATCTCATTTTTGAAAACCAAATATGTGTTTCAAAAGTTATGCCTAAAATCGCACATCCAACTTTGACCTATGGGTGGCACTCAAGAGAGTGTTAAATGTTAAAAGAAGAAAGAAGAGACCACTCCAGGAATACTATGGGTTATCCAACAGCTCTGCTGCTTGGACCCCTATTACTGTAGTAGTTCAGTAAAAAGCTTGAACAGGTACCAGCTGAATACAGTATAAAAAATCAAAGGTTTAGCAAGTCATGTGGACAAGTTTGAGAGAGTATCTACAGAGACAGTCAAGAAACACAAAGCACATCAACATATATTCTACACAACGTGGTTGAATATTCATCAATTGAGATAAATGCTGTACAACCACCAGGCATAGCATATATGGACCATTATAGTTTAATCATAACATTACACTCAAAATCCTGGCAGTGGTTACAATGTTCATAAGGAGTGCATGCACAAAAGCTCTCTCTGACATAACCTCCTGTCGCCATCACCCCATCTGTGAAGAGAAATCTGCTCCACATGCTGAAAGCTACAGGAGGAAATCTGAGTGGTTATTAAAGTGACAGGCTACAGAATAGTTCGTATCTGTAATGGAACTTTTATGTTCACTAATTCTTTTCTTAAGAGGTAGATTTGATCACACAGACATTTCAGCGGGTCAGTTTATTTTTTTTTTTGTATTAGGCGTGATAACTCCCTCTGCCTGCCTCTACCTCTGTGTGTCGATGCAAGCTGTTGTTGTATATTTCTCATATTTGTCATCTTTTCTGTCAGTCTCAGGGTGTCATGTAGCTGGAGCAAAGTCTCTGTGACAGACTTGTGGTTTATTCCACTAACTATTCTCATAACAGCTTATAGCAGAGTCCTGCAACGATTTCATCATGAGACCATCTGCTGTTCATGTTGTCTGAAAGAGACGATTTCCTTTCTGTGCTTTGGGAAAAGCTCTAAAATACCTCAAAGACCTCAATGAAACGAAATGACTCGGAATTCAAGACTTTTTAATTTCTCTCAAAGAATCTGTTTTGCAGCAAAGAGAACGTGAAGTTCCATGCAGTAAAATGCTGTTTATGGTTAATTAGCGTTAGTGCTTGTGACCGTCGTGTGTCTGTAACTTGAGTAGTTCTCACACCCGGACTCAGGACATTAGATTTAGGTCACAAAATGTGAGAACATTTTGAAACATTTAAGAACAGTCGCAATAAAGGAAATCGTCAGTCTCACTTGGAAAGGCACAAAAGGTCAAGAAGTATATCTATAGCTGACAACCACACGCTAACTGACACAAATCCCCAACTGTGTGTTTGTGCAGATCGGGGTGTAGCAGTGTTAGCTTAGGACGGGATAATAAGAAGGATGAGAAGTATCTGACTATAACAGCATGCATGCAGAAGGAGAGCCCGAGGTAGCTGCCTCTCACAACAGCACACTTCTTTCTAACAGCTTGGCTCATGAACATTATGTGAAAGAATGTTTTTGTTTTTTTTTTCCTTTCTCTGTAATCTTTTTCCTACATCCCAGTCACCAGCCCCCCTACCTCTGGTTTTCAATAACCCACGTAGTGAGTGTGGAGGATGGGATTTGATGGAATTAGCCATCGTGAGGGGGAAAAAAAATAAAGAAATCAAATAAATAAAAGCCAAAAGAGAAACGTGGGACCTCATATGATACTGAACTGATTTACACCTTAGCAGTGTGCCCATATGTTTTTGTTCATCTGCTCCCACAGTAACTGTCTTAATAGTGTTACGGTAACATGTGAGCGCTCACATTGATTTCACCCACTGCCGCGTTGCAGACTCTGGGAGTTTACTTCCAAAAAACAACAGCCAACAGTGACAGTTCACATGGAAACCTTTGATTTTAGGCGGTTACACAATGAACCTCAGCTCCAGTCTTTGTTGTGGCAATAATTCCCCTCCCGCCCGTAGTCTTGGAGCAATTTCCAGCGTTCACTGTCATCATCATAATCTGACCTGATGTGGAAACTATGCAATGAAGTCTTTCTTTTCCCATTCTACTCTCTTTGGTGCCTGCTGCAGAGCTGAGCAACTTTATGGTTTTGATCATTTTAGCAAATGTGTTAACCAAAGTATGATTGAGAATTGCCATCAAGTTATATTTTTCAAATGGAAATATTATACCTCACTGGATAGAATAATAACATCTTTGGGAAATAAAGTCATTTTTTGCTGTTTTTTCTTTTTTTTTTTCTTTTTTACCTCCTCTCATTTTGCTGCAAGGAAATTCAGTTTGATTACATGCTGCTCTATCTCTGCATTACACAACACTTGAAAGAGAATTTTAAATTATGTTAAATATTAATCATGAATACATTATCATGCTGGCATGCTTTACAGTCTTTGCTATTACAAATTTGAATCAAAACATACTGAGTAACATTATGTAACCGAGAAAATCTAATGGCTGCGTGAATGCGCCCTTCCTCCTAAATACATTTTTGTACCTTTTTAAAATAGTGGGTTTTTAGACTCATCAGGTATCCATAGTGGCTGCTTGAATAGGGATTTACATCAAATGCTCCTGTTTCGCTTTTGCTGCAGTGCACGGGCTAAAGGTAGTATTTTTAGGTCTGAAGAAGGAACTCGTCTGAAGTTTTCTTAAGGGTTTGAGGGAGAAACAGCTCAGTTGTTATGTATTGAAATCCCTGGATCCCCTCTGATCCTGAGCTGTAATGACACAGACATGGTCAGAGCCTTTTGCTATCCCCTCATTCTCATCAACATGCCAGAGTTTCACCCAATTGATTTTCTAACACTAGTGCCATATAGACAGCCCGTTTTCGTTTGTCCTTTTGGCTGCGACCAGGGACAACACAGATGTCTCTTTCACTATACCTACTCCTCCTCAGATGTTAGCCAGTTTGTCTAGCCCATCCTCATTAACATGTGGACTAATTCCTGCTTGTTATCTGGTCTAGATGTAATAAGGCAGTCCTGGATGGCAGGGGTAATCAGGTTGGAAGGCAACGCTTTCTTACCGTCTCTCCCTCTCCTGCCATCATCACATCCCAGAACTGATAGCAGAGCAGACACATCTGAGGGGATTAAGCTAATGTGATGGCAGAGCCACCTACCAGGGGCCCCCACTGGGTAATTTTAAGAGACAGGCCTTGACATCCAGGGAATAACTTGTCAAGACCTGGCTGCAGGCAAATATTGAGGATATTAATCCTTAATGTAATGGCCTTGACTAGATTTTGCTCTTGTCTCTGTGTGCAGCTTTAGGCATAATCATAAGTCTCTTTAATCACTGACATAAAGAAGTCCCTCAAGGATTTTCCAGAGTTTTACAGTAATTATTGTGTACCAAAAATGCTTGTTTTTTCACTGTTGCCTCAGTGAGAAATTGCCAAGTTATTTGCATATGTTCTCATTCATTTGTTTCAGTTTTATGAGCTACATGGCCGTGGCGCTTTATTTTGTTGCCGTATAAATGTGATAGAGTGGTAAAATCACAGCCCGTGTCATGTTCCAAAGGAATGCGAGGCTTAGTTCAGAGGTAGAACTGATGGACGTGGTGAGCGCTGCCTCTCTGGCGATATGTGCTAAAACACACTAGGAAGAACAAGAATGAGAAGCTGCAGATAAGGAGAAGGAAAAACCACAGAGGTGAGGTCACACATATGCCTGTAGAGCAACAGCTCATTGTCTCTTTTTGATCATTTTAATTAAATCATTGACCAAATAATGAGGGAGAATCCGCACAAAACCTGAGGTTAAAATTAATTAAACCTTGCTTTATATCTGGATGGAACAAATAGGAAAACACGTGGCGCTTTGCATTTTTATTCACAGTGCTTAAAAGATTCTTAAATTATAAAACCCCCCTCCGGAGAGGCGAGGTTTCCTTAAAAACAATGCTGGCCTTCGTCAAGGAGCTGAGCGAGCACCTTGATGATGAGTTTGTCCTTGCTGCAGGTTTTATCTCGTAAACAGTGTCTTGCAGCCTGCTGCCACGTTTTGTGATATCTTTGAACCCCCAGTGATCGGTCTTTAGTGCTATTCCCTCGTCACCCGACCTGACTGTCCTCCTCTTCATCTCCTTCTCAGGTCTGCTCATAGGATCGGGCTGCGCACTCTATCCACTGGGATGGGACAGCGAGGAAGTACAGCAGACCTGCAACAACAGCTCAAGCCAATTTCAACTAGGTAAGATGTCTGCAAGGGAGATCCATCACACATGCAGGCTTTAATTATACACAGATGGTTCATAAATTTGTTCTGTGCTCGCTGGATCTTTTATTCCCAGAAACAGACGAATCGCAGAAAACATGTGAAACAGACGACTGATGTTTGTCTTTATGTGTTGACACGCTGCCTTTTGTCTCTCTCTGGTAGTCAAAAAAGATGTGATTTCTTGTTGTTTTGATTGATGCATTTGCAAAAATTAACAGCAGAAGATCCAGTAGCTGTCCATTTCCAATATAGTTTATAGCTTTAAATGTGTGCCGAGAATAAGCAATACTTTGATTTGTGCTCTGCATGCAGCTGGTATTATCAGGACTATCTCACAGACAGTAATATGCTACTTTATCAGACACTAGGGAGGTGGAACAGCTTTTCATACTGCGGCTGCTCCTTTATTTGATACTAATCAAAGAGTGTTTGGTTTTTCACTGGATGTAAAATATTTTATCGGGAACTTGGATTAATATTATTAACAGACAACACAAGAATACACTGAGATTTTTTTAATGTCACTGGATTAAAATGAAAAGGCTCATCCTCGCTGAGGATCCCTGGAAGCATCCCAGTCCATTTTGATATTCGTCACCCACATGCTTGGATCTTGACTTGATCTGAATGCTTAGTGGGGTTCACTAAAAACACTGAGTGTGGACCATGAATACCCAAAATCAACCTCAAGAAAATTCAGCTCTTATGTTTTTGTCCAGAATCAAAGCTTGCCGTAGGGAAAAGAGCACCAGAGAATCACTAGTCCAGGGGTGAGAAACCTATAAAAACTGCCATTTTTGATATATTTTTGAATAAAAAGAATCTGTATGGAGCTGCACAAAACATTTCACCTGCATAATAAAGGGGACACAGCCACCCTGTTAAGTATAAATCAGATTATCATTATCACTATAGATATAGGTAATTAAAATCTACTCCCATGTGAATATTCTTCAGTTTATGAGGTTTTTTTCTATCCTCACTACAATCATACTACTTTTTACATTTCATTACAACTTTAAAGAAAAGAAGAAACATTTGTATCTTTACTAAATTTTATTACCAATAAAACAAAAAAAAAATGTGGAGGGCCTGCTAGCACTACAGCGCCTTCTACCTGGGTTTACACAAATTAAAAGTGACCAAGTTTGATTATGAATGAAAAAAATAAAGTTAGTAAAAAGCAGATCCGTTTAAATTTCATTTTGATTAACGTGCAGTTTGGTTTGCTTCAATCTTCTTTTTTCCTTCAGCTACATACAGTAATCAATCTCCAAGATAGACATTTTGGGGAAATTTCTGCTAATGCTAATTTCTTGGAAGCGAAAGCAAACAAACCTGCCCATGCACTACTTTTTCTTTGCTTTTTTAGGTGGGATTTGAAATAACTAGGGGGACTCGATTATCTATGTTTATACATCTATGCTACCATTCAGCATACGGTTCACAGAAGGTGCCGGGCAACAGATGTATGATGCACATTTCAGTTGATGCACACATTAAAACTTAATTCAGCACATAGGCTACATAGGTTTTTTCTTTTTGCAACTAGAGAATATGAAGAAGCACTCACAGCGATTATAAATAAATAATAAAATGTTAAAAAACTAACCACTGTTTATTTGCTTATTCATTCTAATCAATTTTCCGACTGGAAATGGGCAAAATAGCCGCAGGTTGTAGTATTTGTATCCCATTTCATGACGATATGCTCTGTCGCTGCTGAGATGATACTCTGAACAGATTAATGAAAGACCAAACAGCTTCACTGTCCTCTCCAACTGTTGCCACAAGAAAAAAAATGCAAATTTTGCTAATATGAAGTTAAGAGTTGCAAGTTAATAAATGCTAAGCAGCCAGATGTATTAGGAACACCATCAGCAAACATTAATACATTTTCTGTCTTATGAATTATGGATTCACACAGATTCTGCCATTCCAGCAGCATCTACTCTTAAACCACATAATTCAAACAGAATTCTCCCATTTAAATTTCAAGAACATATCAACACACGCTATCAGAGGTAATTATGTTGAATGTGCAGTTTTTATTTTATTTCCTCTGTGGAAGAACAGGCACATATACGTTTGTGTTAACAAGTGCTTTTGGCTGAAGGTTCTCTTCAGAGCAACTGGCGACTCAAGTTTCGTCTCATTTATGTCAACACCATGACAAGATGGTGACGACAAATGACGCTTTCACCACATCTGAAGCCGTCCTTCATTAATTCATCTCTCATTAATTAGTCATGAAGGCTGTAGTCAGTGCTTGAAAACTCCGAATGCCGCTGCAGGAGGCATTAACTGCGTATGTGTTCATTTCCATACCTGAGTCCAAAGAAGGAAAGCATGAAGGATCCGAGTCATTCCTTTGATGGGATATGTTTTGCAAATGGAAAATACCCTTTTCGTTAATTTGAATGAATAGATAAGCTACAGTCACATTTAAGAAGAGGGGATGTACTTTTTGTTAATGCCACAGAAAATGAGAAATAAGTATTTTCAACACTTATATGCATTATGAAATAAGATACCACTGTATCCTATTTCATAATGCATATAATTACCTCTGATGATTATGCAAGGTGTGTCTAAAGGAGGCACTTAATGGTTTAGGTTTTATTTGCGTTTCAGCATTTTGTTGCATCACTGTAATTTCCAGAGACTCCATTTCTGCATTTCCCAAATAGCAGACTGTTTGCACATGAATTGGGGCTCTGTTTTCTCAACAGTGCTAACTGTATTTCACAAGAAGATGGGAACGCGGTAGCCTGAGCAGAAATGTTAAGCAGCTGCCACCATTCTCTGTGATTAACACTAACATGTTAATGTTAATGTTAGATCTAGCGCAAGATCAAAGGCGTGGTGCGGAGTTCTCGTGATATATCTCAAACAAAATGATTGTGCATTTCAAACTAACGTCTGAATGGTTCGCTATGTTTTACATAATGTAATGCTCAATTATCATTCAAAGCATGGGTGAGCTGTTAGGTCCAATTTTATAGTGTAGTTAATCTGAGTGGAGTAAATATGCGAGTTCCCCTTCATCGCAGAAGTGATGTGAGATTTTTAGGCAGTTTTCCTAAAAAGGGCTATACATGCAGAGTAAGCTGTGTCGTTCTCCATTAAAATCAAGCGACTGTCTTACTGGCTAAAGACCTATTTGCCCAGATTAATTTGAATCTGTTACAATGTTTTTCTAGAGAGTGAAAAGAACTTTTCTTTTTTCATCCTCTGCAGGTTCCTGTCAGATCGGCTGGGCGTATTACTGCACGGGGGCAGGAGCGGCGGGTGCTATGCTGCTGTGCACCTGGCTGTCCTGTTTCGCAGGGAAGAAGCAAAAGCAGTACCCTTACTGAAGAGAGCATCAGAGAGACGGGGACAGGCAGAGACCTCGGGCGGTACGACAAAAGGGAGAGGACTCTGTGCACTCACACCAGTACAGCACATCAGGCGCCAAAGACATCAAGTCATTATGGTGCTCTGCACATCATGGGACACTACTCATCTGACAACTGCAGGGACTGTTTCATAATGCAGCACACACACATGGCTTTGAAAAGTGGTACTTCTCTTAAAAGCTGTTCTTAAATGAAAAATGTATGGACCAATCCTGTTTGTAAGATTGTTACATAACTATTTCTTTAATGAAAAGAGTATTCTCCCTCCCTCACTCTCTCTTTTTTTTCTTTTGTCTTCCACTTCTTTGGTCTTTAATGTTTATGTGATAGTGCGCCCTGTGATGAACAGAAGTAATATTGCCTCATTGTTACGTGAAGTGTTTGCGGCCTCCTCTTCATCACTCATTCTTGCCTTAAACTCAAACAGAAATGCAATAATCCCTATAATGTAAAGCAATCCGACACTGGCTGCCTGCTTCCTCAATTCAGACCCCAAAAATCTAAGCATAGTTTATTTAACACATTCATAAGATATACATTGTGTATGGTAATGTATTTTATCATTTTATCACATGTTTTGTATTCACCCTCAAATTATTCTTTGCCACTATTTTTGTTTTGTAAATAAATGTTTATTGGAATTCGGGTTTTTCAAGTCTTCTTTGAGTCTACGCCCTGGAGCAAAAACGAACAGTCGTGCATTCCTAAAAAGCTTTTTTCCCATGACTTCTTGATCTTGATAGTGTTCCCTACATGTGGGAGTCCTTTTTTTCTGATCAATAAAGAGGATAAGGATGGGCAGTGCTGTGAATTTAATTTTTCCATCTTATTGATGAAGTAAATTTAGTAACCTCTAGTCAGAGCATTTGCCTTTTGATCAGGCTTCTCAGCTTCAAAGCTTCAGAGTCTTCCAGACAAAGCCTGAGATGCAATCATATCCTGGGAAATTGAGGCGCTCTGCGTCCGTCGGGCCATCAGTTTAATGTCAGGGGTTATCTCGTAGCTCCTCACCCTGCCTTCACAGTGTGAATAACAATAATGGCAACCTTTTCTTAGCAATTACCGCCGCTGTATGCGTGTCATTAGAGGTGCGAACTGCACACAGCTTTTCACTTACTATTTTTAGCCATTTGTTCTTTGTTTTTCTTTCTTTGATTAACAAACACCACATCCGAGCTCAAGTCCACAAAGTCAGCTCATTTACAATGCAGCTGTTCTCGATGTGTTTTGGCCCTCATTAGCATGCCCATTTTCTCACAATTCTCAACATCACCCAGATAATGGCAACGCCCCCTCCTCTCCATCCTCACTGGAGAAATATCCCTCTCAGTACTTGCTCTGTTTAATATATTAGTATAGCTCCTCTGCATTCTGCTCTCTCGCTCTCTCTGATCTCCTGTGCTGATTGATATCAGCACTGATTGTTACAGAGAGTCAACCAGATGCCTCATCAGCAGACGCAGACACATTGGGGTCACGTTGGAGCATTCCTTCTTTTATATCTGCACCCCAATCTCAGACTGACAGGGTGTACCATTCAATCTGAGGTCTTGTAACAAGTAAGAGGCTGATTGTCTTAAAACATGATAAATGAGTGGTGGCTGAGAAATTCAGTTGCTCGCATCAGCTCCTGAATGAAGACATATTACAACTGACGTAACTGACGTGAATTTAGACTGACTGGTGCTGATGTTCACCTTGAGCTGTACATATTTTTTGTGCTCTAAGAATCACAAACAGATTTATAGACACCTCATTTGTGCTAAAAATAAGATTAGATAGCAGAAGACAAAGAAGTTTGTGTTTTTGTAAGCTAGGGTGATGATTTAAAACCCCAATGGAGTCAACAAACAAATACAATTTAGCCAAAGCGTTAAAGACCAAGTACAAATGATGAACTATGTAGCCATGTACTCAAAATACAGTAGAATGATTACTAGCAGGGTCACATCACCACAACTGTAGTAATATACACTCACCAGCTCACTTTATTAGGTAAACCTCGTCAATTGTTTACTATTGCAAAAATCTGATCAGCTAATCACGTGGCAACAACTCAGTGCTTTTAGGCATGGATGAGACAACAGCTCAAAGTTCAACTGAACATCAGAAAAAAGGGGATTTAAGTGATTTTGAATGTGGCATCATTGAATCTGATGTAATACAGCAACAGAGAACCACACCAGCTGCCACTCCTATCAGCTAAGAACAGATAACTGTGGCTTCAGTTTGCACTGGCTCAACAAAATTGGACAACAGAATATTGGAAAATCATTGCTTAGTCTGATGAGTTATAATTTCTCCTGGGACATTTGGAAGTTGAGATCGGACCAGCTTAAACATAAAAGCATGGATCCATCCTGACTTCACCGGTTCAGACTGGCCATGGTGATGTAACGATTTAGGAGATTTTGTGTCGCCTCCTCAATATGAACTGAGCACCCTTTAAATTCCACTGTCTACCTGAGCTTTTTTGCTGACCACATCCATCCCTTTATGACCACAGTGTGCTCATCTTCTGATGGCTTCTTCTGTCAAAAAAGCTCAAACAACCTGAATCTGGTTTCTTGAACATGAAAAGGAGTTTACCGTGCTCCAGTTTCCCGCACGGTCACTAGATTTCAATCAAATAAAGCATCTTTGGGATGTAGTGGAACAGGAGATTCACATTATGTGAATGTGCAGTCAACAAATCCGCAATAATTATGTGATGCCATCATGTCAATATGGACCAGAATCTCTGAGGAAGGTTTCCAGCACCTTTTCAAATCTGTACCAAGGCAGTTTTAAAGGCAAAAAGGGGTATTTATTTTTAATATTTTAAAGGTCAGCCTAAGTAAACTTAATATAAACATAAACAAAGAAAGACTACGTGGACTGGATCCAAAAGAACCCTAAAGCAAATTGTCTATTTCCCAATTACTTTTCTTTTTACCTTTAAGGAAAATGTCAAGAGATGAAAAACAACATTAGGAGAAATCAACAAAGACAACGTAGTGAATGTTGCTGAAATTAGAGGCAGTTAAAACTGCAGCATTTTAGGAGGATTACAACACCCCTGAGAGCTTAACACACTGCAACTTAAGAAGAGCACATTTCTGTATTGTCATAGTGGCAAAGATGTTTTCCTAATGTTTTGAGCTCCCGGTGCCATGGTAATTATTTAAGAAAGAGAGTCCTAAATAACCTTCAGAGAGTTGAACTTAAACTGCCAGATAGATACATCAACATCAATTAATTCTTTCTAATTATTAGTTTTTTTCCATCAACAGTACTCGGGCAAGATAATTGCTGCCCTTAAGAGCAACCCTGTTTAAAAAAGGTTTTGTGCTTCTATAACACCAATCTCCATAAAGATATTGCATAATGGATATTGCTGCAGGATAGCTAGAGAGCCTGTATAGAAAGATAGCGGAGTGTCACCCTCACTTTCCCCCAAGAGCAGTTATTTTGTAGTGGAATATTTAAATGTACAGGCGGCGGCATAAATAAAAACTACACAACCATCTTCAGTACTAATGTGCATCCCACACAACATCAAACACAGCTACACAGGTGGATCACACTAACTAGAATGTAAACTAACTTTGAAGTTACTCCATCTTATTAATTTCAAATAAAATCCCACCCACATTTTTCCGTTCTTTGTTTCCTACTGTGATTCACAAGTCCCTGCTCTACTTAAAGGAAATGCCAATTAGCTGTGTATGTCTTCTTTTAGAGATCTGACAATTACCATGTTAATATGGGCAGGGAAGTAAAGGGAATTCATGATAACATAGACCAGACAAACCACATCAGCAAAGAGGATCAGAGGCTGTTTCTCAAAGCTCACAGACAGGGATAGAGGGATTACAGCTCAGGGTTCGCTGGTTCACCCTCAGGGATATATGGAGGCTCCGGTTAGCGGGGTTTCAAAATTAGCAGTTTGTTTGAACTTAGTAAAAAGGTAAAGCCTGTACGGAGAGAGTATATTTGATCAAGGAAAAATGTCTGCTCTATATTATTAGTACCTCTGTTTACCTTCCAAAGACCACACTCTCACACACACATGTGTGTTTTCCAACATGGTTTACCTTTTAAATGAATAAATGCCTCTTGGACTTTGTTGGCCTTTTAGAGAAGGAGTTCTGTGGTTGTACCAGTTGGTTTTACAGGTGATCCAGCTGCGCAGCACATCATAGCTTGTTGACGTCACTTAAGATTGACGCTGTGTAACCAAAGCTTTCCCATTTGGCAGCTTTGGGTCCTTCATCCTTACATCTCTTCCTTACATCATTCTGTCAAATCCCTGACTAGCAAAGCCATAAGCATGTGACACAGGTGAAGAAAATGAGGCATCTCGCATAATTAGAATATATCTAGTCCAATATCTAATATAATATCTAGAATAATGAACCCTAATGAACATTCACAGTATGTCAATGAACTATAGCAAAAAAACAAAACAAAAATCTTCTCAAGAGCTTGTGGTAGCTGGAGTATCATCACCTGGATGGGAAGCTTGGCCCTCAGGAAGGCGGTTTACTCAGCTGATAAGACCATCAAGGCCACTCCCCTCAAGGCTGAAAGGCATCTAGATTAAACAATGTAGAACAAGAGCCGAGAGGATTGCTAGGAACCCCAACTCCCAACAACAGATTGTATTCTCTGTTGCTATCAGGGAGACGCTATAGTCTACTGGTGACCAAGACAGAGGGAACAGGAGGAGCGTCTAGCTCAGGCCATCAGACTGTTAAATGAGACAGAGACTCAAGCTCCGCCCCCACTACCCCAATATTCAGTCTTTGACATCTCTTATGGTTGCACTGCTGTTTATTTTGGTTTATTGTTTATGTTGGCTGATTTATGTTGGTTGTTTCTTTCTTTAACTGATGCGCAGTCAGTCGGGTACATACCTGACTATACTGTGTGTGATAAATAAAACTTAAACTTGAACTTGTACTGCATTTGATAGCATTTTGCAGTGAGTACACTTTTTGGTCAGTCTGACCCACAGTCCTCTGTGCTACAGCTGCAACGTCATGTTATGACAAATTGGTATGTCTTAGAGAATACATATTACACACTTTGTAAGGCCAGCGGTACTGAGAACAAAAAGAAGATGTAGTTGCAGAAGTATGAGATTTAGACTTGAGGGTTTGACTTTGGAAAAAAGGGTGATAGATGATCGTGAGCCAGTGCAAACAACATTATTTTTCTGTTGCCTTTCCTGTTGTTACATGCCAAGTGGATTCTGTGTGCAAAGTTTTATTCTCTGACAGAGATATCTTGTCTTTTTAAGACCTCTAATGAGCCAGAATACTTAAATCACCTAAATGGGCCTGACATGGGTGTGCATAGACTTAATTAAAATGTGATTACAAAGTATCAGACAGATAAGGATGATCTATATGCAGAATAGTGGTGATACAGTTTTTATCAATCTGTTTTACTATTTAGGGCAGCACAGTGGGGTGTTAGTTAGCACTGTCGCATCACAGCAAGAAGGTCCTGGGTTCAAATCCACCATCTGGCTGGGGCCTTTCTGTGTGTGTGAAATCTGCATGTTCTGTCTGGGTACTCCAGCTCCCTTCCACGGTCCAAAGGCATGCAATGAGGAGGGTTAGGCTAATTGGTGATTCTAAATTGGCCGCAGGTGAGATTATGAGTGAAGCTTTACTATTTATTTAACATGAGCATAAATATCACACAGGGCAGAAGACAGCTTTGCTGTCTGTAGGTGTCTCTGTAGGTGTCACCGTGTTGCACCTCGCACCTACTTGGATCTTTCACTGGTTTCTATTTTCTTATAAAGAGACATACCAAATCTGTCTATTTTTTTCCAGACATCAGTAATAAAATAAACCTGTGGGCTGTATGTCTGCAGCACTTCATCAATAACATTCCAATTTCTCATGATGAGAAAAACACCCAAATCTCAGATGGCCTCCACGTTGCCTCACTTCTCCTCTTCATAACTTCATTTCACAAGTTCTTCCAAATTATTTCCTAGTAAGAGGAGACCGGCTCTGAGGGATGGGAGTAAAAGAGCATTAGTGAAAAAGCGTTGGTATCCTCAGACAGATGTCTTCCTTGTGTGCACTTGCCATCGCCTTTTAAGACACTTCAGTCAAAACTCAAACTAGGAAACTAGCAGTAGCCTATTTCCAAACCTGGGTGAAACCTGGTTACAAGAACTTTATAGATAGTTCCTAAATACCAAAAGTAACTGCCTCAAAAAATTTCCAGAGATCTGAAACCATATCTCTAGGCACTGTCTCAAAGAAAAAAGAAAAAAAAACACAGAGCTTCTCAAAGCTTGCAGAAATGGCACAGTTTTCATTAAAAGCTGAACAGAGTTCGGTTGCACTAGAAAAGCAAAAAAGAAAAATCCATCTTTAATGTCTTCTTGTTACTCAGAAAACATAACTCCTTACAAACACAGCAACCAACAAAGTGCAAATATTTTCAGGGCCATATAGGGAACCTATACTGTAATACGAGATATATGCAGAGAAGATGTATGAGGAGCGTTCTCTGAGCTCCTATCTAAATTGTCACAACACCGAGGTATTGTTTGGCGTAATCAACTCTGCTATCAACTCTCTGCAGCACGGAAGGCCTCCCAGGAGAAACATGCTGATTCTTTTATCTGTCTCCAAAAGCTCACGAGTACAGGATTCCAGATCTACTGCCATTTTAATTCTATTTTGAATCGCAGCGAACCTATTTTATATGATACATATATGAAGTACTTCAGCCGTCCCTGAAAAGCTGTTGCAGCTGATTTACTTCAGGTGGTCTTGGATATTGTTAAGGCTGGACAGAGAACCAAAATGAAGAATACAGGAAGAAGAGGTAGGGTGTAGCAATAAAGAACAAGCTATTCACATGTTAAGTTAATACTGAGTCCAGGGCCAGGAAGAAAGGTTGAAGTTGGCAGCTTATGGATTTACCAGTGGAGGGGAAATGGAGCTCAGCGGTGTCAAGCCCAGCCACAGAAAGGGAAGAGAGGGGTAGTCAGAAGAGGGAAATACGTACAAGGAAAGTACAATGAGAGGGCATCAGTGGCTGGACTCAGGCTGGTGAAGATGGATTGTCTACAGTCTGGTAAAGGAGTGAAGTCAAAGACCCGTACGTAAGGCTGGAAAGATTACAGATGATTTGCAGCTGGTTGGCACTTCTCACACACCTGATTCCACTTAGTAGAGAGCGCGAGAGTCAAAAATCAACAAGCCTTAGAGCTGGATATTTGTCTCCAGACCAAGTGAAAGATAATACACTTTCCCGGCGAAAAATCACCACATCAGAGGAATGGAAAAGAAAACAGCTATTGTTAGTAGCAAAATTTTCCTCCGGGAACTGCTCCCTGATGCTGGTACTCTGAGTTTATGAGGTAACTTCCTCTGGTATTTTGGTGGTTGTGTGGTAAATGTTCCAAAATACTCCACAAGTCTATGAGCACTAGAATAGCACCTCTGCAAAACATCACATGACTGCACATGGTGTACCAGCAACACAAAATCCCATGAAGTCTATGATATATTTCTCATAATGTTTGGAGTTTTATTTGTAGGTGTCTTAACTGCTTCGGTATGACAAAAATCAGTCCTCGTTTTGTTTGCCGGCTAACCTGGAAAATCAGTCATGGTTTCTTTTCATCTCGATGTCTTCGATATCTTGGCGTCTATCTCTTTACACGCTCAGAAACGTGTTCCTTTTTTTGGATGTTGTTTTGTTGAATGACTGCTCTGATTACGAACATTATCCCGCTACTAAATACATTTTATAAACTTTCTTTCATTTTGCAGAAGTGGCCCGTGCTATATTTGGTTCATTATCTCTGAGGGAAAAAATGCATTTATCTTTCATTCTTGAGGAGATCACATAGGTCTAGGTATTCCACTGAAGCTGTTTAGGTGATTTAGTTGTCTGATAATGATATTGTTATGTCTTTCCCCACTTGCTGTATGTCTTAAATGCGCTCTTAAGTTCCTTTGAACTGCCACAGAAGCTCTCAACCACTAATGTCACCCAGGATGATGTGAACATTAGAGGGCGCATTAAGGAAAGTACCACACTACATATACTCACCTCTGTAATGAAGTACAATTTTTAGCTTACATAGCTTTAGTTTTGTCATTTTATACTATTTTGTAGATATTTTTCTACAAAATAGTAGGCTAATCTTTTTTGCTTCAGCACCCCAAGAGATACCGCTTCTTTAAATCCTCTAGCCATTCACCTTTAAATATGATACACAGTGTTTCACAAAACACCCACAGATTTCTCTTTTGATTCTTTGGATGGCAGCAACATCTATATTGCAAGCAACTACACTAAAGAGCCAAAGCATACGATTACACAAGCAGTTAAAAATAGCTGGACTTTAAGCAGTTACTACTGAAAATGTTGCATTGGTATTAACCATCTAGGAAATCGGTATTTTTAATTAATAGTTTGCTTATAACGGATCTATTCTTTAATTTTGTGGGATTTTGAATGTGGGGCTTTAGTAAGTGAAGGAATATATTCTCTTTAGACTGTTTAGCCTGTCCTTTTTACTCAGTAGGATTCAAATCCAAAAATATGTGAAGGATAATTATCTTCGAGGACAGTGTAACGAGAAAGAGGGGCAAGGTGAAAAATATCCCAGACAATTATCTGAAGGACAGCACTGTGGTCTGAGGGAAAGGACGGTGATAAAGTGTTGCTTTATGTCTCTCAAATGGACTTTATAATTCAGGTGAACTTTAGAGCTGCCCTTCATCACCCACACGGTGCACTGAATCATAGTTTTGCTTCTTTGATGGCTGATCATTGGATTGAATTCATTCAATCCAATTCTGTTTGAACAACTGAACAACTTACAGCTGTGGGTAATGAAACAATGGTTTGAAGATATTGTACTCATCATCTTTAATATTTCCTCCATGAAGTGGCTTATATCAATGAATTTTTTTTTTTTTTAATGCTTACTCCATATAATTTGCTGTTTTTATTAAACAAATCTGCTCAGAGCATTCATTTTGAAGATTTATTATTACTGTCCTAACTTTCTTATACACATGCCACCTGGGCAATGCGCTGTTGTTACAATATATTGCAGCAGTATTTCATGCGCCCCTTTTTAATTTTTTTTATTTTATTTAAACACTACATATTATATCCTATGCAGGTTTATGGTTCCCTGATGGACTTAAGCATTCACCTTCACTGACAATGGATTTCCAATTGTTCCCACGACCAACCATTTGATGGCTTTCAATATACTGTAAGCTTCTCCTAGAAATTAAATTGGCAAGACATCAAGGGGTTTTTTTTGTTACAAAAGGTGTACTTCACTTATAATGTCAAACATAAAAAATTAAATGAAGCTTAAAATTTTTTATGACATCATTTCTCTTAAAATATATTACAGTGAAAGAAGGTCATCCATGCAGGTTTTCTTTGTCATTTTTGTTCTTTGGCCTATGTTTTTATATTCTCTTTCAAGAACATGAAATGTAAATGTATTGCACTGTAGACTGTATTGCACTTTGATGTCCTCCATGATCCTGTCCCTATATCATACAGCGCCCAAATCCTGAATTGAGAAACCTGTAAGCTCATTTTTAATTTTTATTGCCCCACAGCTGCTTCATGCCAGCCGTCCATCATTTATGAAGCAGCACAAATTAGATGAGTAACAGCATCTGATACCATCTGATACCACAAACACCTACAGCAAGGCTATTCATATAGAACCTGCAATTATCCCACAAATCAAACGTTATATGTGACGTAAAATAGCTCTGTCACAGAAAAACATAAACTTGCACAGTTTGGTCCTCTGGTGGCCAACAAACTTTGTATTTAAAGCATGTTTTTAGTTTTATTTGAGAAACACTATTCTATGGAGTTAGATGAAATCACCAGCAAGAGGCTGAACTTAATCTGTTTTCTGATTTTTCCTTAAATTCTGTAATGCAAAGTTAAGAGCTTGTCATAAAGAAATAGCTCTTGCATGCTGCATATAGTCCCCCAACCATTTATCAGTATAGGCTCTACTGAGGGTTTGTCAGGGCTTCTTTCCAGACTAAATGAGACATCGTTATATGTGCCAAAATAAGGAAAAATGTCCATCACATTTCCCCAAACAGCTTGTGCGGCATAATCCAGAAGCTGTAAACAAACTGTGGGACCATAATTCGTAATTGTCTTTATTTTCCTCCTGAGGAGGATCAGCTATTTGATAATAGGTGCAACCAGAGCAATACCAAAGAGGGGGAAACATATCAGAAGGTAATGAAACAAATAATTTGTGGTTCTATGGTAAACGCAGCCATCTGACTCGGAGGCATTTGGTTTATACAAGAAGATGATGTTTGGGGAATTCTGCTGATCATTAAAGCACAGCAGAGGTGTGTGCTCAACTTTCAGCTCCTGAGCTACAAATGACACTTTTTTTTCCAACACAATTTACACATTTACACACCAGTTCATTCACTGCCATCTGATATGGAAGTTAATTAGCAGACTCTCACAAAGATCCTTAAGTTGGTGTGATGCACTGTAGACTGATTTCAAAACGCTGCGCTGGCAGGATCTTATATTTAGACTTTTATAGCTTATGGATGTGAATGTAAACAAGT
>VUQG01024331.1:14411-28974 GCA_015106755.1 Etia nguti | reverse complement strand
ATGTAAAAATATGTTTTTTTTTTTTTTTTTTTTTTAAAAAGGGGGGGGGGGGGGGGGCAAAGTCAGATTATTAACATTTGACGTGTGTTTTTGTAGTCATTTTAGTTGGTTGGTTGTCAAATATTTTGTATTGCATTTGCTAAGAAATGCAAAACAGGACCATTTATGGTGGACTTGCTTGCTTGAGGGGTTAAACTTAAAAACTTCAGTTACCTGATCAGAAAGGAGCTTAAACCCAAAACTATTATATTAAAACAGTCGTTTCATTATGATGAAAGTCATTTCCATTATGTCATTGTGGACCTCTTCTTTCATGTCATTACCCTGCACGCATACACATTTGTTTAACTTCAGCTTAATATGCTTGTGACCCACAAGTAAAGCTCACTGGCTCACTATCAGTACCCAACTGGATTCCAGCACTTTATTTAATTAATTAATTTATATTTCCCTGGGAGTGTATATGATATGGAGGAAACAAGTGGTTGTATTCAAAGAGTTATTATTAGATGGCCGCTCAGCTATTAACATCGCTTTTTATTAGTTAAAAATATGTTTCTCAAATACAAATATAATATAGAATAATACAGAAAAAACTACTGCCATATTTGTGACAATACTTTTACAATATCACTGCACGACATATGAAACTATTTGAGGCTGTTTTAGAGGTTGTGTTCTGCCATCTAGCGGTCACGCTGGGTAGCACAGTGGCGCCTCGCCCTACGTCATATAATAATAAGGAAGTAGTGGCCAGATAAACCGCACTAGTCTAGGTGGAGGTTATTTTGGGACGTTATTCTTCTGTATGTATTGTAAAATTTCCCTGTGCGAACACACACGGCTTTAAAAAAAGCTGTAATATGAAGGGTCGGCTCCATCGGCTCATCCCGCTGTAGCTAGTTATTTCCCCCAGTGTGCTCTTTCTCTTTCCCTCTTTGTCTTTTATGTGGGGAAGATCGATGGAGAAATACTCACTTCTTAAAGTGATCGGTGAAGGCTCCTTTGGCCGGGCAGTGTTAGTGCGGTGTAAAAGCGGTCAGGAAAAATGTGTGGTGAAGGAGATTCAGCTGCCAAAGGTATGTGCAAGAAAAGGAGGGAATGTGCTCACCTGTTTGAAGCAAACGCATCAGTCCGATTCAAATCTTCCCCGAAGAATTGTGAGGATTATAAAATATTCAAGTAAAATAAGACTTGCTGGAATTCCAGGCGTGATGTTGCAGCCTGGGGTCGGATATGGAAATTTTTATTTTAGTTTAGTTTAGTTTTTTTGCGCCTTGCTGATAACCTGCCAGATTGCTGCTTACATTGAGACACGGAAGCTGTTTGTTGTCAGCCTGCCTTTGTTTGTTTGTTTTGTTTTGCGCTGTATGGAATACAATCATGTTTGCATTTGCATTTTTATAGAATCAGTCCAAACTGGAGAATTCGAGGAGGGAAGCCATCCTGCTGTCCAGAATGAAACATCCTAATATTGTGGCTTTCAGGGAGGCATTCGAGGGTAATCGTACACACGAACAACACTCGCTTTAAAAGTCATTACAAAACTTTTATGAGCATACGGTTATGATTGTTTGGATTGCAAAATAGAAAGTGTGACTGTGTTTGTTTAGCTGATGAACTCCTGTGTATTGTTATGGAGTACTGCAGCGGAGGAGATCTGCTCCAGACGATTAAGCAACAGAAGTCCAACCAGTTCAGTGTTGATAATGTACGTCCTGACTTCCTGCCCTCATCATCACAATTACCTTTCCTTGCTGCTTAATTTTGTGTTTATTGGGTTTTTAAATTCTTTTTTTCAGATCTTGAAGTGGTTCGCTGAAATGTGCGCAGGTGCAAAGCATATCCATGATCAGCGAGTTCTGCACAGAGATCTGAAATCCAAGGTATATATATATATATAGATAGATAGATATCTGAGATATATAGATATATAGATATATAGAGAGATATATCTATCTCTATCTCTATCTCTCTCTATATATATATCTATAGATATGGATAGAGATAGATAGATAGATAGATATGATTTCCTGCATGTTGTTCCCCTTTGCTCTTCCTACTACCATCGCGTCAAAAATAAAGGCAAAAAACCCCATCCATTATTATATACCATATAGTACAGTGTATGTTATATACTATATAATTTTTATATGCTAGTGTTTTAATTGTTTTTTGAGTATTCTGATACTTTGGCAATACTGTTTATTTGAAACTTCATGTCAGGCAAGCACAGTTAAATCCAAACTGGAGTAATTTCGCTTGGTTGTGTGTTGAATGAAATGAACAAAAATGAAACAGCTGATCCAGATCAGAACCATTATAACCCACCTATGTGTTATAACCTCATTTTGCCATAAGTGGCTGTACTTATATCTTGTGTCATGTTAAATTATCACTTATCTTTCATTTCCTCACCCAGAACATTTTCCTGACCGATAGTGGGACAGTCAAGCTTGGAGACTTTGGCTCGGCCTGTATTCTGAACAGGTAAAGAACTTGACGCCGTCCAGCTTTTTAAAATCAATGTTGAATGTGTCGATTTTAAATTTGATTGTAAATTTGTTCCAGCTCGAAGGCTTACGCTCATGCATATGTTGGAACTCCGTATTATGTGGCACCAGAAATCTGGGACAATAAGCCATACAACAATAAGAGGTATGTTACTGTGATGGTTTGGCTGGATCCTACAGTTTATATCAAACAATATGAAGATGAAATTATTTTTCTTCTCAATAGATTAGTGTCTGTGTGTCAAAAATTTGTGTCATTGTAACAAGAAACGTTAAAAGCTGAAGAAATGTAAATATACGCTCACCAACCACTTCATTAGGTACAGCTTGCTAGAACTGGGTTAGAACCCCTTTTACCCTCAGAACTGCCTTAATTCAGTAGGGTGGTGGAAACATTTCTCAAAGTTTTTGTCCATATTAACATGATAGCATCACACAATTACTGCAGATTTGCCACCTGAACACCTGTGCTGCAAACCTCTTGTTCCGCATGTTGCAGAACAGGATATTTGCATGCTTTCATGCTGCTCATGCCAAAATCAGATCATGCCATCCAAATGTGGCAGCAGAAACTGAGACTTGTTAGACCACACAATGTTTTCCTAATCTACTGCTGTTTAATTTTGGTGCGAATTGTGGCCTCGGTTTCCTGTTTTTTGCTGACAAGAGTGGCACCCGGTGTATTTTTCTCCTGCTGTGGTCCAGCATTTTCATGTTCAACATTTTGCACGTTCAGAGATCCTGTTCAGCATACTTTGGTTGTAGCAAGTGATTATTTGATTTACTGTTGCCTTCCTATCAGCTCAAAGCAGTCTGGCCATTCTCCTCTGACCTCTGGCATCAATAAGTCATTCTGACCCAGGCAAATTATGCTTGCTAGATATTTTCTCTTTTTTCTGACTATTCTCTGTAAACCCAGAGGTAGTTGTGTCAGAAAACCCCAGCAGATCAGCAGTTTTTAAAATATACAGAGTAGCCTGTCTGGCGCCACCGTGCCACATTTATATTTAAATCTCCTTTCTTCCCCATTCTGATTCTCGTTTTCAGCAGGTCGTCGTGTACCCACTAAAGTAGCCGGTGAGTGTGTGAATTGAATAAAATGTGCTACCAAGTTTCTGGGCATGTTTTCTACGCGAATAAAATTTGTGAAGACGGATTAACAGTAAATAGATCAATGAGAAATGTGACAGGAACCTATGCTAGAATAGTGTACAGTTGTGTGCAAAAAGTGTTGGCAGTGCCAATAAAAAGGTTTTGAATCGCACAGAACCCTTGTGTTATTCACAATATCAAAGAAACATGTCAAAATAATTTAAATAAAAACTGAAAAATAAACTTTGTGCCATGACTGTGTATAAAAATAGTAAATCTGTTTAACCAACTGTGTGGTTTTTATTTTTAAAAGTGACATGCCTTTTGATAACATAGTTATTAAAAGTATGTGTGAAATCTGCACTACAAAAATATCCAGAGATCTTAAAGTGTGGCTACCGAGCAAGTCCTAGCCCCTGGTGATATATGTGGCCCTGGAGTCTACTGCTGCACATTTCATTCAGCCACACTTCATGTCGTGTTATGATAGAGCAGGGCAGAATGATGCCAAGGGATCATCTCTTTTCAAATCCAGCTCTTCTGTTCTTGCCATCATAGCCAACTGAACATTCCTAACACTGACATATACAGCTAGCATCAAGCACTGTAACAGCCACTTGAGTAATGCTTGAATAACAACTATGAACCAGAACAAAAAGTGACTGAATAAAATGAAGAAATACCAACATAAAACAGTGTCATCCTCTGTAGAGAGTGCAAAGACTAACTAAAAGTTAAGTCATATTCTGCCTTCTTAAAGTGGGACTAAGTCATTAAAACTTTGAGAACCCCCGGCTTAGAGTCTCTCTGCAGCCTCTTTTTTTCCCCCGATAGCATACATTTACATGTTATTTTCAGTCTCTGATTTAGTTTGAGTTCTCTGACTAAAGGGGCTCAGCAGTGATTGTGTAACTCATGCATGGGTTAACCAGTTCTCTCTGACTCTGCCAGTACATGATGAAATGTCTGGTGTGAATGAATAACCATTTCTCCCTTTGTGTGTTCTGCAGTGATGTGTGGTCTCTAGGCTGCGTCCTGTACGAGCTCTGCACCCTGCGACACCCGGTACTCCCTCCTCCTCATCACCTCATGCACTGTGGCTGTGAATGTGGGCATTTCTCCAGTTACTGTCAGTGAATCATTGTGTTAAATATCTCTGCTGTCGTCTCAAAGCACTCCGAGATACTGCAGACGCCGTATATCTTCAGCTCGGTTAGATCACCTGTTGTGTATTTTGTGTGGCTCGGTTGTTGCGGTGTGGTTTGTTGTTTCCTAAGGCTTTACTCCTGTGTCCAGTTCCAGGCATCCAGCTGGAAGAGCCTGATTCTTAAGGTGTGCCGGGGTGCATACCCTCCCCTCCCCAGTCATCTTCCTTATGAGCTGCAGTACTTGGTCAAGCAGATGTTCAAGACAAACCCAAAAGACAGACCGTCCCTGCACACCATCCTGACCTCTCACAGGGTTTCTAGACTCCTGCGCACACACCTGCCCTCCCAGGTAAAGTCAGTCTGTTGAACCTGATTTTAGGGCTGCACATTCATTGCAGTCACTTGCTGTTTTGACATAATGGTGGCATGAGAATTTAAACTCTTACGCGACTTTGCCAGCTGTGGTAATCCAATGTGGATCTTTTGTTTGTTCAGATGGCCGCAGAGCTCGTGTTATGCATTTGATTCAGGGCGGTGTTTTGAATCTTTTACAGGCCTCACAGAGGGAGGAGCAGGCGAGGCATACAGGTCGATGGAACAGAGAGGACGGAAAGAATGTGGCTCGTCTTCTGGGAGAGAAGAGTTTAATAAAAACATCAACACCTGAAGGTGGAGTCAAAGCTAACAATGTTATCTTGAAGAAAATGATCTACTGTTGCACTGCTGGCAGGGTTACATTATTAAAATTTTTCTCAAGACTGACCTTTGAATGGTTTATCACCAAAATATGTCCTAAATAACCCTTTAAATCAGGTATGGAGTTACCAAAAAGCTGCTTCGAAAGCAGAGAGCCCGCCCCTCGAAAGCAGTGGTCTACTGAGCCATCAGACACCGTGCTGCAGGTGTTAGCTAATGCCAGTCTGGTTTCATCTGACAGCATGACATCAACTGGCCAGACCTTCACTAGTTCTACTCATGAAGGTATGGCAGCAGCAGAATGAAATTTCCTGAAAGGTGCAAAAATAAGCGGTAGAGACTGAAATGCCAAACCAAAGCATTCTGTTGCAGGGGAACCAGAGGACAGCAGGCAGAGAAGACGATGGGAAAGGAATCCTCCTGAGAGGCTTCTGAGTCTGCTGGAGAAGGCTCAGCTGAGCAAAGCCTCCAGCACCTTCATAATAAACAGAGGTCTGCTGATCTGTGAGCAGACTCTTCTCTCAATATAAGCTATAGAGGGCAATATCCCAACTGAAGTTTTTAATATGTTCATCATTGTGGTGTTTTTCAGGTGAAGACCCTCTGTTGGGACCACTCTCCCATCCTCAGGGTGATGACACCGATGGCCCCGAACAAGAGCTGGTTATAGACGAGTACCGACTGCAGCCACGCTCTGATGATGAAGACACGTAAGTAACCCTGACGTATTGTTGTGTTTAACATCCCACCATTAATGCAGAGGATATTTTGTATGTCTGATAGATGATGTTGTACAGCAGTTGGACATAAAGGGAAATAGTTAAAGCAGTGTTTTAATTCATTTTAATGTGAACAGGGTGAGGAAATGCTGAAATGGAAAGGATACTGAATGAAAGTATAGTTCTTAAATTGTGTCGACTTGTTTGTCCTCTCACTGCAGGGACTTTGAAGAAGAATCTCCATGTGACTGGATGGATGAAGCTGAGAAAATATTTTTGGAACACTAAGACCTCATTCCTTTTTCAGACCTTATTCACTTTTAAATGCTGCAACAAGACACTAAAATTTTAACTGCATTTTTTTTCCAGCTTGTTGTCAGAAAACCGTGTGCACATAAAGATGTTTGGAAGTTTTGTGTGCTCTGTTTAATAAGTTGTCTTCGCCTCAGGTTAGCAGTGATAAACATTCCTTGCAATTTGAGGCCACTGGGAAGCTTCTGTTTGGCTTGTTCAGAAAACAGGAAATATTAGAGTCAGAAAGGTTATGTCTCCATGCAGTCACACCAATTTGAGCCTGCCTGCACCTTTTGAAGTCTGTTTCTTTTGCAATATCAAAAGCAGACTAAACATCTTGTTGCTGTTATATGGCTTTTATTCTTGTGACTAAACAAACCACATATCTGGCGTTTTCAGCTGCTTTGTTGTTTTTCATTTTCTAGTGAGTGCATACAGGGCCCATCCTTCCTGCACTCTGTTTGGTATATGTACCACTAGGTGGAGTTGGAATCCCTTTGGGATCCCATTGTGTAGAATGGGAAAAGCTATCGTGTGGTTCAGATCAAGGTAATTAAAGTTTGGTAAAATAAACTAAAAACTACAATTAGATGTAAAAAATGTGTTTAGTTAACAAAATAAGATTAAAAGCAAGACTTCTGAAAAAAAAAAAAAACTAACTGAAATGGTTTTGTGAACCAAAATAAAATATATAGAGGAAATAGCTTTAGTTTCAGTCTTTCTTTGTGTGGTAAAATTTGTTATCAGAGTTCACCTGATGAGGCTTTGATGGACTTGTTTATTGAGACTTTGTATTCTTATAGGATGTCTGTCAACTGCTTTCATAAAGTGTTTTTTGTTTTTTTGTTTTTTAAATTCCTGTGCTGATTTTCCTAAATCGTACCTCTGGCACATGCACTCCATACAATAATACTACTTATCTTAACACTGACCAAAAATAAATAAATAAATTTTCAAACAGCAAAACAAAAACCGAACTGAAACGAGCAAACTCTCTCTGGATACTAACTGAATCTAAACTGAAGTGAAAACAAAAAGTCAAAAATTAAATAAAAATAAAAACTAATTATGAAATACAAAATTATAATCATTGTTTCAGATGTGATTAACCTTCTAATTAGCAGTTGCATTGAAATAAATCAGTGAGTCCCCATGCTGCAATAAGACGTTATAAATACAAAGGAGCAAGTGGAACATGTTTCTGTATTTGGTTTGCCAAATGAGAAGCCTGACAGTACGGAATAAGAACAGACAATAGAACAGCCACATGTTTGGCTACAGACAGACTTAGCCCAAGCCTCGCCCATTACAGTTTGGGCTGAGCAGGATAGGGATACTACAGCCCGTTGAGTCAACAAAACCATAATGATTCACCAACAGTCACACCAGAGCTGGATTATCCAGCTGCTAAAGTTCTTCCAATGGCTTAGAACTCCCAGTGGCTGACATGAGCTCTCCATGCCATGCGAATCTTTTACCAGATATTCCCACGATGTTTTTTACTGAGGAAGCGCAGGGCTGCAGCTCAACCCTTATCACAAGGGCACAATGAATCCCCTCTCCAGTCCTCACAGTTCATCCCCCCTGCTTTTTAGAATTAGAAAAAAGTACCTCCATAGCATACATGTCCATGTTTGGAAAAGATACATGTGATGTGATGTATCATAGCACAGCTGCAACTTCATCATGTTCTGTGTCCTGCAGATATGAGGGTCTCCCACCAGTGGCCATGATGAACTGGGAAGTGTCTTTAAATATTGGTCTTATAAACTGAGGGGTTGGAGGTGTATGAATTTGTCTGAAAGAGTTTATACTGGCTGTTTGAGAACTTGGGATCTCTGAGAACTTAGGATTAACAGTAATAGCTATAAATATAATATAAGTATTTCCTTATGAACATCCAATATGAGTACAAAGACTGAACTGAAACTCAGAGGTTTGTAGCAAATGATCACTTGCTTAGTTTCAGTTTACTGAAACTAAGGTGAGCAAACCTATGCCTTCCAGTTAATCTCACATGAGAGATAACACGAAGAGAGAGGATACACGAAGATCAGTGACTAACAAGAAATCAGTCAGGAGTGGAAGCAAAGTTGCAGCAATACTAAGGAGGTGAAGTAAGTGTACCGCTCATTAGTGCAGCAGTGGTAATGCTCATAATGTAAAATTCACGACCAGTGAATTACATGTACAATATTGCTTGGAAAAACATATCTGGACAATTTATCTTTGCTATAAGCATGAAACAAAACTTTCTTCAGCGGAAATAAAAAATATGTTTGGCAGGAGCCTGGCCAGGCCTCACACAGGGAAATAATAGCTCAGTTAGTGAAGTATGGACGTGGGAGAGCAATAATACAGGCATTCATGAGTGCAAAGGGTGTTGGATAGATCAGAGATCGCATCTTAAACCATGTCTTTGTGGATATTTTCATATACGGGCTAACAAGACTCCAAGTCTCCTGAAGATGAAAAAAATATCCAAGCCTGATTATGATCAAGTGCAAGCTGCTGATACCACACAAGAGGTTTTAAGGAAGAAGAAAAGAGTGAAATTGGCCAAGTATCTTGCCTAACTTACATATCAAATTATTATTATTCAGTATTTAAAAGAGGAAGGTAGAGCAACACAGGCCCTGAAGCAATATGCAGCTGAAAAGAATGTCTGGGGAAAAGGAGGAACAGCCTTCAAGAAATATGTGAAACACTGCATGCCGAATCTAAAAACAAAAGGATATAAACAATCCTGAAAAATATTCAAGTTTGAGCAATGAAAGGAGTGCCTACTTTCGTAGCATAGAGATATGATTCTCTTTACTGCGTTGAATCACTTGCAAGTTACTGCACTCCCTTTTTGCATGCTGTGTAAGTGTGTCCTCTGTCTGCTGTATTCAAATTTCCTTATAAATTTTTTTCCATTTTTAAAAATTTCTTGCCAGTATTATTGTGTGTTTTTATAATATTAAAACAAAAATTGCATTTAAAACCAGAGTTTCAAAGAAATCTAAACAATAAAGTGCTGCTTGTTTGCAAGTGCCAGGTATACCTGATATTTTGTCCACCTCATTTAACTACTGATGCAAAAGGAAATGAACATGAACAGAGGTTTCCTCTTGCAGGAAGGACGTGTGTGCTGTCTCCAACAGAAATGTCTGCTGTATAAATGTGCCAACAACACAAAAAAGAAATTTTTTAAAAATGATCAAAAAAGCTGTTTACATAAATTGTTCAAAACTCCTGCACTTAAGATTGGGTTTGTGAGGTCAATGTGAAAATATTGTGTGCTAATGTGCTGCTGTGACTCAGCGGTTTGATTAAAACACACACCGAGAAGGGCAACTATCCACCGTGGTTTCATATCACTTTTGTAACCTGCCACCTTGGTGCCCTGTGTTTGTGAACACTTGCTGACACCTTTTTTGTTGAAGTATGATCAAAACCACAAAGCCCTAGTTTGTTCCTTGCACGCAGGCTGAACATCACACATGAAAACATCAGAAAACACTGAGGCGTGCATAGTGATGTAGCGTTTCCTTGCTCTCATTCTAATGTACTCACATTGAAACGTGCTGTTTCCGGTTTTTCATTATGTGCTCAGATCTGTAGTGAAACTACACTTCTAGCTATTGTTCAGACCCTAATCTGTTCCCTCACCGATTTTCTTCCTGCTCATCCGGGTGACCTGATAGCAAACAATCCAGAAGCACGTATGTCTGTGTAGGTTGTCAGTCATCCAGGTCATGGTCAAGAAAAGTAACTGGACTTCTTTAAGTTTCTTGAAGATGTTTTAACTCTCATCTGAGAAGCTTCTTCAGTTCCAAGACCAAATAGTTGACCCGTTATTGATAATGTGCCTCATCACATGAGCCAAGGTGTAGGTGCTGGTCATTATCAGCATTATCATCCAGTACCACCCGTTCTTATCAAATGATGCACAAAAGACCTTTCATTGTGTCTGGTTGGGAGATTGTCCACACTTCGACCCTCAGCTGCTGTCATCACCTTTGATGAAAAATTGACTTCCTATCTGCAGCAATCCCTTATTCCCCTTTTGTCTCCCTGTTTTTGTGGCCTCCCTTTCAAACACCCCCAGTTTCACTCAGGAAGAGCTGTGCAGATGCAAGATGACCCAGTGATCTCAGTCTGGCTACTGATGCTTAGAAAGGCATTTTCTAACAGATTCCTCTCTCAGTTTTCTTATTCAGAGCAAACTATCAGAGCAAAAAAAAATAAAAAAAATGCTGTTTTACTCTTGTTTGTTTTATATAAATGTAGTAACATTTGTTTCTGCACTATAGTTGAGTTATTAGTGGACATTCATAGCTTCAGTGCATAGCAGCAGACCATGAAACCTTCTGTCATGACTCACCCAGTAAAGAGGAGTATTGTTTATTCTTCATGGGGAGTCGCTCTTCCTGTTAATAACAAAGCACTTAGGCTCTGCAGTTGGGAGTCATTTTGCAACTATAAATATGGAAGCTGTCATTGTTATGATTATTTCAAGCCCTTTGCAGTGACCCTCCATTGTCTGTTGCCAGTGTTTTGTAGTGATGTATCAGACAATATGAGACTGGCGTAGCCAAGGAGGGCTTTGCCATGGAACTGCACAATTCATCAGCTGCTCAAAGTAAAAAGGTCAAGAACAGTTAAATCTGGATCCCGGGTTATGTGAAGTGGGACACTGCTGGCTCCAGGCAGGTTGGAGAGTCATTTGTTGTTATAAATGCTGCTATTGTTCGTAGCTTGCACTGTTGACTCTTGATGAGTTGGACCACCTTTAAGTAAGGTCATAGGCTCTGCCGTCTCCTCTCTCATCCTCTCATCAGCTACTGCTAGGCACATTTGTTCTACTGCTCACTAAATTCGAACATCTATACCAGCCAATCATATGGCAGAAGCACCTTGGGTTTAGGCATGTAGACATGGTTTAGATGACCAGCTGAAGTTCAAGCCGGCATCAGAATGAGCAAGGAAGTTGATTTAAATTATTTTGAATTTTCAGTTATTTAAATGTGGCATGGTTGCTGCTCTGAGTATTTTAGAAAATGATGATGTTTTCCAATTAGAGTTTGGAGAGAATGGTCCAAAAACCCAAAATATATGTGCTATCTATATAACACTTTTCTATTCTAAGTGCTTTTACCTAACATTCATACTCCAACAGATGCGTCAGAGAGCAACTTGGGGTTAGTATCTTGCCTAAGGATATTTGGCATGCAAACCGGAGTAGTCAAGGATAAAACCACCAACCTCTCAGTTTGTAGATGACATGCGCTACCTCCTGAGCCACAGCCACCCCTGTAGCACATGGACAGCTGACCATGTCCATCGATTTATTGATCGCAACAGTGTACCCATCTTCCAATGGCTGCTTCCAGCACGGTCCATGTCACAAAGCTCAGACCATCTCAAACTGGTTTGTTGAAGGCAAAAGAGGGACCAACCCATTATGAGCAAGGTGTCCCTAATACTCACATGTTTTTCTTAATTTGCAATCATATATAATGTTTATTATGTGGCTGTTTTTTCGTGCACTGGTCTCTCTTGACAAAAAGAACAACACTTCTGATATTGCTGACACAACACTATTGAAAAAACACTGTTGAAACAACACCTTCAACAACGCCCTTTTTTCCCCCCACCGCACTGACGTGACACTTATGTTTTAGCATACCCTACATCTCTTGAATGAAGCAGCATGTATCACCCACTGCTTAGCTTATATCCTGTGAATAACCGAATTGTGGAGATGATTCGTTGTAAACACCCACAGTGAAAAGGGCCTCAGGGCTATATGATTGGCACTGAATGAGATGAATGAGAAAAATACAAACATTTCTTCATGCATGAAAAACAACTGATTCTCATAAATTCTCATGCACTACTGGACTTAAAAATGAATATTATACGAATTACTGAAACAACTAAGATACTGTCATAAATCATCACGATAGAATCACTGTGATCAATGACGGATTTGAAACATATTTGTGTTTTCTTCATAGTCAAGTCTTCAGTTCACAGGAATAGATTAAAAAGGGAAAAAACTGAGCAGTAATGGCAGCATCATCAGCAAGATTGCAGCCTCTGGTATTTAGTGTTTTGTTCATTTCATGAACTGCAAAGACTTAAATCACACTGATTCAAATATCTTGTCCCAACAGTTCACAAGTCTTTACATAAAACATTAATAAAGCTTGAAGGTGAATCTGAAGTAAGAATTATTTCCATATAATGCTAGCTGATGGTGACATATACAGTTTTAGCTAAAACATCTTAAACTTTGCTTAGAAACATGCATTCATCTGACTATAGGTTAAAATTTTCATTTACCTTTGAATAAGCTTTGGGTTAGATTTCATGCTAAAGTTCTGTTAGTTAAGAAAAACTAAAGTTGGTTTAATGTGTCAAACAGATCCATTCAAGTATGAAGAGTATGAAGAGCACAGCAGTCCATACAACACATGAAGTGAATCATTCATTGTTTTTGATTGTGTCAATTTGTGTTATGTAAGTTTACAATAGTGTAACCTCCTGCACAAATTCAAATGGTAAAGAAGGACAGTTAATGGCTAATCTCTTTGTCAGTCATGTAAATTTGGTGACACATTGTATTAGTAGTGTTTGCATCAGAGCAAATGTTTCACAATAAGAATGTACTGTTCTGTGTGAGGATTTGCTTAAAAAAATAGTGTTTGAGATGCATAAGAATGCTTCAATGTTTCAGGTTTTCTTGTGTATTTCTTCAGTCTCCACCCATTTCCATAGAGACCGGAAACAATTTCTCATAAGTTTTTACTTTATTCAAATGATCTAAGCCAGCAATAAAGAAGCAAAAGAAAAACTCAGTCTAGGCTACTCATGCAGTGGAAATGTACAACAAGCAGCAATGATCTTGCGCATTATGATGCTTCACGTCACTATTGTGACCACTGGAATTATCTTTGTCTTATGTGTCTTTTAGCTGAGGTCAATTGTGTCTCATGTTTCTGGAGCAATGACGATAACCTCGGCAAGATCAATGAGCCTGATCCTTCATGATCTGAAGTCAGACTATCAGTTCATTGTCTCCACAAGATCGTAGCTAAAAAGGATGTGGAAGCTTGTATTTTAAGCTTTCCATGCTAAATTTGATGAGGAACTTGAAATGTTTTTGTGTGACAAATGAATCATTGCTTAAATTTTTTTTTTTTTTTAAATAGCTCTAACACTTAAACAATAAACCTAACAGGATCTTACTAAGAATTGTAGCAATTCTTAGTAATTGAATTAAGCAATTCAATTCAGCTAAATGTGGAATTGAATAGTGATTTTCTGTGGCTCCAGCACACTAAATTCTGCTGAGGAAGAGAGGGAAGGTATTGTGTGGTCTGAGAGGCTCTGGGGAAATTCCTTATGTGGAACATGGTGACCTCAAGGCTGACCTGTCAGTGTCAGCTTTTATGTTTGGATGTGCTAGGGAATGAGCTACAGGGATGTGTTTTGGGAATGCCTACTGCAGTATTAGCAGGGTTGATGACATTAGTACTGTCACCTGCATAATGGAACTGAGGTGTAAAAGTTCATGGTGGATTTCAGGTCAGCATAACTTTTGCAGATCCGTTTAAAATTTTGAATCCTCTCATGGACTGAGAAGATTCCCCCTGAAGAAAGAAGCCCTTCAAGCTCAACTGAAATGTGCAGCTTCCCAAACGGACAAGCCAAGTGCCTTTTGGAGAAAGGTTTATGGTCAGACTGAGAAAACCTGAGCTACTTGGCAACAATGACAAGTGTTCTATCTGGAGGATTAAAGGTGAGGCTTTCAAACCTAAGAACACTGTACCAACTGTCAAGCATGGTGGTGGTAACATTATATTCTGGGGCTGTTTGGTTTTAAGTGGATGGAGCTTGTTTTTTTGTTTTTTATTTTTCAAAAAAAGCTCACAAATATTACGACATTCACACCAGTGATGAGCACAACTGTAAGTATATAGCAGGGTTCACAATTTGTATAAATAGCTATAGTACAAACTTATAAAAAAAAAAAAAAAAAAAAAAAAAAAAATTCTTAAAAAAAAATTAAAAAAAAAAAAAAGAAATTAAAAAAAAAAAAAATTAAACC
>VUQG01024331.1:0-14391 GCA_015106755.1 Etia nguti | reverse complement strand
AACCATATGCTCCTTAAAAAATGTTCCAAACTAAATAAACCTGTTACTACCAAAAGCTAAATAAACTAATATATATATATATTCAATCTATAAAATGCACTATGAAATTCAATAATGTGATATTCAGTGTACATACAGCAGATTAAAGGAAATGAAAGATGAACATGATAAACAGATGACATCACCCACAGGTTTGTGGGCTGGTTTTTTTTTTTTTTTTGGAACTTAAGGCTTCCAGTTTTGCAATGAGAGTGCGGTGTGCCAAGTTTGTAAGCTGATTAGCAAGTTGCATCCATAGAATACATGGATGCACTGCACAGATGCACTCCAGATACCCGCTAATTAGTGCCAATAACTGAAGTATTAAAAATTCTCCAAAAAAGTACAAACACATTCAGAAAGTTCTGAATGTGTTTGTCCTGTCCTGTCAGTCAGCAGGCCCCCTGAATAATGAAAATTCATTTTATGTCTGCTCTAAATGTGGGCGTATGTGCAGTCACTCATTTTGGAGCCTTCCTCAAATAGTAGGTTGAGGAACTATATTTTTTTGCACGTGATTGCTTGCTTCATTCATGAGCTGCAGCTGACAGAATTTAGAAGGGCAGAGCTACTATTAGTTTTAAAACTTTTAATGCTTTAGGAACACACTGGTTGTTTTAACAGAAAATTATAGTTTGCAACAGTTAAAAAAAGGACTCAATAACAACATTAAATCATTTTGAATGTCCTTAAGTACACATTATTATTTGCTACATGGGCACTTTAAAAGTACATACAGTCTTGTGTGTGGCATGGCACAGTGACCTTTACTTTCTCCCACAAGACAGTCAGTTGCAACAGTAAGCTGTTTCCTTTGGTTAGAGGCTGTAGGAGGGGATTAATGCCTTCACACTGACTGATCAGACATTGCCTGAGCCCCCAGAACTCACCAGGGGGAAGGTCTTCCAGCAAAGGAAACCCAAACTTATCCCATCAAGCAGAACACACCCAGTGTTAATGTCTTGTTTATCATTCTCCAAGAGACTGTAACACCATGTTAAATCAGGCTCGAGACACTCAGACTGAAAGAAAGGCAGAAAATTGAATGTTTTGTTACAGCTTACATGTATGTGCACTGTATGCATGGGAAAGAGACAAACTTTACTGAGCTTTAGTGGCAGTAGGGTGTGTCCAAGATATTAATCTGTCAGCCCAAACTATGAAATACTCGATTGTCACCAAGCACTCTAAGCAAGTGATTTAATGTTTACAGGAATTTCCAGGTGATTTTGCAAGGATTTTGTCAGAAATTTTGTTCACCCTTCCCAAAAATGTCTCTTTTCATGCTGGGACTTGCTTCTGGGTTTACAGGAAATTAAACTGTGGCTTCATTTCTAATGTATTTCAACATTTTTTAAGGGACCATCACACTTCCACCAGCATCTTGCCACACATACAAACCAAAAAGTAAAGAAATGTAATAACAGAATTTGCTAACCCTCTCCTATTATCCCAAACCTCCTGGCATGGTTTTCCCAGTTTGAGCAATAGAGCTTTGTTATCTATGAATCATCTTGCATCAGGGTTCCTGTCACCTGTACTAATCCAAAACAAGCTACAACAGGCTGTATTCATTCCTAGAGGTACACTCATGCAGTCATTAAAGACAAGAACAGTGATGTGACTTGTGCACATGCTTTCAGTTAAATCCAGTCGAATTGTCTCCATTTAATTTCCTGTCTTCATTGCTGAAATATACGGGAGACCAGAATGAACTTTCCTCCTCTAATGAGCCGAATGCTATTTGTGCTGCATGTTTTGCTGGACACCATGGTACCCTGACGAAGGGAGTGTTTTATCAACATGCTGGTCATGCTTTGTTTCATTCCCAAGACGTTACTGCCAAGACATTTTTCAACCAAAAGCTGATTTGGACACAGAACTCCTCCAAGGATTGATAACGCCTGTTTATAGTCCAAGGTGACAGAGAGTGAAGGAAGATCATTTCTGTCTAGTTATTTAGCCTGCCTGCCTGCCTGCCTCCCTGCACACACTGTGCTCATTCCACATTTGGTTATTAGTTTAGTGCTGCTTCTGATTTTAGATAAATGAGTGAAGTACTTGTGTAGCCATGAGTAACATCCTTTTTTCAAACCACATCCCGACAACTCATTAGCTAAAACGGTGTTTTTATTACCTTCTCCTTCCCAGGCAGGAAAAATGTCTCAAAGACAAGTAGCCCGGTGCCCACCTTCTCTAGTAATGATGATAATACCAATTTTCCAAGGAAAAAAGCAAACCAAGATGAGCCTCAAAATATAAGATATGATATATATGTTATATGAAGCTGATTCAGAGAGCACTGTGGGAAAATGGAGTAGATACAACAGGCAGTGTCCGTATCACGACAGCGTTTTCCTTTTGAATGTTTCCTGTAAGACATGCAGGGGGGAACAATGGCTGATGATCCTCAACAAAGACCCTCTTTCCTCACATCCATTTAGTCACTGTCATGTGACTACTTCACCCAAATCTCACTACTACCCCACCCAAAAAGCGCACGCACACACACACACACACACACACACACACACACAGTGAAACATCTGTGGTGTCCAAGCAGAAATGACTCTCAACACAGACTGAGAGAACATCAAAGCAGCCCCTTCAGAGGATTATCTAAAAAAAACTGTTGGATTTCTCACATGAGAACATGAACCTAAAGCTAAAGTGTAGATCCAGACTTGTTTTTGTCTCTACTAAGACATGCGGGTTGACATTAACTGTAATGACCCTAATGCAGGCAGTACAACAGTCCAAACGTTGCTGTTTTGGATGACCTTGGAAGATACCGCCGGACCTAAATTACTTGTTTACATTATGGTATCTCTACATTAATGGTAAATGTGAAAACTTGTCAAACTTTCTTTGCGTGTTACACTCTAAGAAGCAGTGTTACTTACTGGTGTTTCTTTTTTTTTAATTAAAAAAAAAAAAAAAAAGCATTATCTTTGACACAATTAAAACCTCACAGGTCACACTGCAGTATGCTTTGATGAATGCTCCCATGCAAAATTACCAGAGCCATGCTGAAAAGTTTGTATGTGATGACAAGCAGTGCCGTGTCTGTGTTTTCTCATCCTGCAGCCTGCTGGGAAGGAGAGGTCAAGCTGATTAGATAACTGCTGTGGAGAGGATCCTGCTGGGATCATGTGAGGGGTTTAATCCCTGACACAGTGACTTTGCACCAGTGTTAGACTTTTTTCCTTTTACACAACCCATGAGATTAAGCGGCATGCTTAGAAATTTTCAAGAAAATGCATAAGTCACTGATGTATACAAAGGTGTGAAGCAACGTGGAAAATGTATGTTTTTAAGTATAGATGAGGTTTAAATCAACTTTAAATGTGTGTCTTCCTGTATGGCTTCCTACATTACTGTTCTATCTGTGCCGACCTTTGCCTCGTGTACCAAGTGCTGTGAAAACCTGGTGGTCAGAGTGCATTAGCTAAATACACAACCTTATACAGTCACACGTAGTGACGGATCATTGACGTGCAGTTGTTTTCTTGACTGTTAAAATGTTGCTTAGTAAGCATGTGGTCTTGTGTTCATGATGATGGCCTTCTGCTTAGATACTTGTTTGTCTTCATAACATCCTAGGTTTTTAATCCTAACCTTGACTCAGTCACATGGCCTCAAAAGCAGAGATGGGGTATGTGGCGTATAAATAAAGTGCAGTCGACTGACCTTCGACTGCAGTCGAATTCAGTCTATGTCAATAAAGTTAGGGCGCTGTGTGCTGGCTGTTCTCACATGCTGTGTGCGCTCCTCGCTGATGTCTTATCATCGGTGCAGTTGTTCACAGCAAGAGTGTATTTCCACAAATGTGTGAGTGATTATCTGTTACACTATCCTGCCTGGCTGGTAGAAATGTTAATATCATGTTGAACAAAGACATCCTGATTCACTATACAAATTGCACGATTCTGTGGCAGACCTCTGGGTTGTATTATAGTCACTTTTTGCCTTTGTAAATGAGAAAAACAAACTGTTCCAAGATGATAAAATGCAGTCCCTATTTAACTTAAAAAAAATAAAAAATAAAGCCTAAATGGCGTTGATCATTGATCAAACATTGATCATTATGGCACACATGTGCTTTGATGTTCCTAATGCTTCTTAAGCAACATTTTTTACTTGTATTTCTTTTACACGTTGTTTGGCGACAAATATCAAGAGTATGTTTTTGTCAGTTAGCAACAAAAACACTTCTTCTTTCTCCCGACAATCTCCAAAAGACTTTCTACTTCCACAATTGAACAACCTCTTTGCGTGCAAGACTAATGCACGAAACATTTTTAGCAACTAAACAGTCATCCTGCTTGGTGCAGGATGCTACAACAGTTTTTAACTGGTGTCACGACAGTTAAATCCAAATAAGCATTTAATGTGCCAGTAACATATTTGTATATTCCTGAGCTGCCACGTTTAACAATACAAACCACCGAAATTTTACCATTAGGGCATGTTGTTCATTCAAATGACAAAAAGTTTCAGATGCAATCATTTGTTTTAGGTATCACATAACATTTATTCATTGCTGTGGCGTGAGTGCAGCATGAGGAGCTCAGTCAGTGCATTTATGGTCATTAAAGACATCGAGTCCAAAAATGAAATACCAGGCAAACACAGCAGGGCACTTATGTGATCTATCTGTACATTTTTTTTTTAAAAACAAGCCCTGCACATTTATAGCTTGATATACCTTTGTGTTAATTAAATAGATAACAGTCTAAAGTTAGCACCACAACTTACCATGGAAATGTACAAATGCACAAGCATATGAAGCAGTCTGCTGTCCTGCTGTTCAGTGATTACTTTCCCTTAAAAGTCAGAAGCAACAATAATTGTGCTTTACATAATTACAGTTCACTCAACAGGAAATGGACATTAGAAAGTAGTAAAATTAAAACCACAGATGTGAAAAAGGTTCATATGGTAATACTGCAAAACACAGGCTGTGAAGACCAGATCCAGACATTTGCCCTGAGACCAAAACAGATAAAGCGCTCAAAAAACCAACAACAAAAAAATCTGATCTGTCTTTTTTCAATGAATGGATGCGTTTTATCTTTTACAGTGAATGTAGCGACCCCACTGTCACACTGAAGACTCACCGTGAAAAACTTTCGCTTTTAGATGACTTAGGCTACACTGCAGATTGGTGGCGGATTCTGAGTGCAGAGCCTCAGAGAACTTGTTCTCATATTTACTGGTGGTCTGAGACTTTCTTTTGAAGGTATTCTGAATGGTCTCTGAGGTGAAGTAGTAAACAATGGGATCAAAGCAGCAGTTGGATACAGCAATGCAGAGGGCTACTGGATAGATGGTTCGAACCACCGACTCCGCATAACAGCCTCCTAAAATTTTAGTACGGACTAGAGCATAGAAAACCAGGTTTACATTGTAGGGGATGAAACAAAAACAGAAAATGGTAAGGTGCACGATTATCATACGCAGGATCTTTTTTTTGTTCATGTTCCCACCACGGCTGATAGTTTGGGGACGACGCAGAGTTTGTAACACCATGATGGAGCAACATAAGTTGAGTAGCAGGGGGATGAAGAAGCCTACTGTCTCTATGAAAATCACCACTTTAGAGAGGGATGTTTTCCACTGCTTGGATGAGAAATTCTCAAAGCAGTAAGTGGCATTTTCTTTTTTGTCTGCTGAGGTGATATCCAACAAGAATCCTGTGGGGATACTGCCTGCAAGCACCAGCGCCCATACAGCAATACATACTATTTTAGCATTGCGCTTGGTCCTGAGCGTCCTTGAGCGAAAGGGGTGCACAATGGCCAAAAACCGGTCCACACTAATGCAGGTGAGGAAAAGAATGCTGCCATACATGTTGGTGTAGAAAAGTGACACAGACAGTTTACAGAGAATCCCTCCAAAAGGCCAGTTCTGGTTGATGAAATAGAAGACCCGTAGCGGCAGGGTGAAGACAAACAGAAGGTCAGACACTACCAAGTTCATCATGTAGGTTGTGGTCTCATTCCTCATTTTCAGAGAGCAGGAGAATATATAGATGGCCACAACGTTGGTGATAAGTCCAACAACAAATACAATGCTGAAGACTGTACTGTACAGTGGATATTTGAAGCCATCGTTCTTGATGCACAAGCTGGATGCTGAAGAGTTGTTGTACATTATCATTATCAATTGTAAGAGTGCAGGGATGGGAAGTGCTTGTTATGCAATAGCTCTTCCCAGCACGATCAACTGACCACAAATGAATTATGAAGAAGAGAACAGTTCAATGCTGAGAGATACTCAATCCATTAGAGCAACTTTTTTTCTGTTCAAAACAGCGTTGCATATTAGAGAGGCTTGCTGCACGTTTCCCTCCCTTTTCTGGATGTTATTTCGGGGGTTACCTCAGTTGAAAAGACCCCTCCCAGAGGACAGAGATCCAGGCTGGAGTATCTTCCCCTCCCCCTGCCCTGTCTCTCGGCCAGACTGAACCCCACAAGTTAGAGGGTTAGCTTTACTTACTCAGATAAATCAGTCACACGAATGTGCCAACTTTTCGCTCTCAAGGTCCCAAATAATCACGAGCTGCACAATCCACAAAGAGAGAAATGGGAAATCCACATTCAGGTCCATTAGAGAAGTGACCTCATGGCAGGATTCTTGTTCTTTGTCAAAACTCAGCTCTGTGTTTTTGTTCTTCTCAGCTCCAAAGCAGCGAAGTCGTCATAAGCTTTCCATCTCCCACAAGGTCATGACCACAAATGACCATGGTTCTTTCCAAGCAGAGCTCCAAGTGTGACAATTCAACGTGTTTTTTTCTTCTGTCTGCCCTCAGTTTCTCTTTCCTTTCCCTTCTTTGTATTACTAACCTAGTTGCTCAACCGGTATCTCTCTCACTCCCCTTCATACAGCCTCGGGGTCTTTTGCGCACCACTCATCACACCACTCAGGCTCGACTACTCCTTTGTACCCGGCAGTTTTTGCAGTTTGGGTAGAAGAGAGAGAAGCTGTAGTAACTCCTCCCACTGCCTCTGGTCCTCCTACTCCTTTGTCTGCTTTTACAGTCAATCACACAAAACAGAAGTGCATTGAGAGGAAATTTAATTTAAAAAATGAGCTCATAGTTACTCTAAAATACTGTCACAGATCTTGAAACACAGATCACTGAAATACATTTAAAAGAAAAGGTTCAAGTTTTTCTTTTGACCCGTTTCTCATTAAAATGTTAAGCCTGTAATTGCTGAATATTTGGGGGGTTTTCTTTAAAAAAAAAAAAAAAGAACAACATTTTTTTATTCATATAGAAAAGAAAAATAGGTCAAATTATTTGCTTTCGACAAATGGGTTACATGTTTGGATAATAAAATATATCATGTTGCATCATAGGCTACAACATGTCTATGGCTGAAAATACTGCACTTTACCTCCTCTCATCACTAACTACTTTGGAAATTGAGTTGGGAAATTGGAAACACTTTTTTTTTTAGCTTAACAAGAGCTATTACTTTTGCTATTGTACACACTTTTTACTGCTAATATACTTTTCTATTTTAAAAAGGCTTGTTGATTTTATTATTTTTTCCCCCCCTCATTAGTTAAGCTGTTAATAAAGGCAGGAGGCCAAAAGTGCCTGAGAAGTTCTCTGAAACCCCACTGATCTGACAGGAAGTACGTGAAAATTCAGCTGTCTTCTTCTTGTTTGTGACGACCTGTCTGGGCAGCTAAAGCTTCTGCTGAAGAACTGCTTTTTATTTTCAAAAGGACGTTACTAATGAGAAAGAACAGAAAGCTCTCTTTCTGTTCAGTAGTTTTTTTTTCTCCTGCCCTTGTCACTCCATGCACACAACTTTCTCTTCTTGTGGCATTGTGGCTATCCTTTTGCAGGAACTCTCTCCTTGGCAGTCAGTAAAAAACGTTGGGGCATGTGTTGTGAATGAAGTAGCTTAGTAGGGGGGAATGTGCAGTTTAGAAATAGTCTCAGGCAACTTAAAAGAGTTCTCAGTGCCTTAATCAGGCCTGTGGTGAGCAAATGCTATGAGCAAATGCTATAACCTCTGAGTCTATTTGTGTTGGCTGCTACTGTGTTAAATAGGAAACCGAGTACCTGGTTAGTTTTCCTGCCAGTAAACAAATGCTTGTCTGTGCGATCAAGCAATTGTTTTTCTGCCAGATGTACTCTTTGTAATTCAAAACAGTTAAGCAAAGATAAGATAACCTACTTCGCTTGTTACTGTTTACCATAGCATTTTCCTGATATTACTGACAAAAACATGACTCAGAACCCAAAGATGGTTCATTTAGACTTGAGAGCTACCCAAAATAGTCCAACAAGAGGTTGTTTTATGGCTCAGTGTGCGTCTCTTTGTCAGCCTACCACAAAATATTCATGATCAAGGCCAGAAAGCAGTGTGCAAGAAAATAGAAAAACCTGTACTATTGTCTTTCACTTGCAAACTTGTTCCATGGAGCACATAAAAACAAGCTCTTCACATGCAAGCATGTAGTCACTAAACAAAAACATGCGCCTGAAGTCCCTGGACTGTTAAATTTCTCACAATGCCAGGAAATTGTCTGGCACCCTCAAGGCCAAGTCTTCGAATAAAAGCAGTGTTTTATGACACGTGTTGTTGTTTTATAATGTGGTCAGCAGCAGCAATTACAACCTCATGTTGTTAAAAAGAAAAAAATAAAACCTGAATTTATTTTTTTAAACTCTCTATCACATCAAGTCACAAGTGTAAAGTCTGTGTGAATCAAGAGATGGAGACTAGGACTCACTTCAGTGGCATTAAATATCATTAAATTGCTGTATCATTTTAGAATACATTGAAAACGATGATCCAAACCCCATCAGAAAGTCTGGCCACGTTTTAATTCAATGTCTTGAAAAAATATCTAAAATAACACATTTTTAAGCCACAAAACTTTGTGTTTGAACTGCCCAAGATGAAAAGAGAGCAGTCCAAAAGAAAATAATGTCTACTGTCTCTGCAAGAGCACATTCTGGTGAGTGGCTAGTCTGAGAGTCAAACGGCTTTCATCTAATTGCGTTCCACTCTCTCTCTCTGGAAACAGGGACTTTACAAATGCTGTCATGCCATCTACAAGTACGTTAAACCACAGCAGAACTGCAGTCGATATACACAAACCGCTGAGGCATCCCAGCACAACAAACCTGAGCAAGTACGCAATCATTCTGTCACATAAAAAAAAAAAAAAAGCTTTTAAAAGCTTTTTCCAAGACAAATGCCTTATTAGGCTAAGCAGATAATCAAAATCTGCCCAGAAAGAAATTTCCCCAGAAAACCCAAGTGCCTGCATGATGTAAGCGAAATATATGGTAATTACAACTTTATCATCATCATCTTTTTTGGAAAAATTTTTTTCTTCCTACGGATGCTTTGATATTTGAATACACAGTTTGCAGTAGGTCTGTGGCAGAATGAAGGGCAGCACGCTCCCCCACACAGCCTTATCAGCTAAACCTTTCATCTACTTTGTAAAACAAGTACTTCACACCCACCAACCCCTTCCCCCACTGAAACTTACAGTGGCCTGTACCGTACTGAAAAAATAATGTCATTGTAACTCATGTTTTGTTTTTTTAAACTTAGCAGTCTCTCTAGTGCTAAATTTATAATTTTATCTCAAACCGTCAAGGTTTACACATATACAATATACATATACAATATACAACAGAATATGAAGTGACAGTGAACAACTTGTATATAAAAGCGCTTGAGGCTTGATTGTTTATCGATCAACCTACAGCTCTTCATTAACCGCTACATGCTGAATCTAGGACGGTGTCACATGCAATCACCGTATGTCCTAAATTTAACTTACAGTGTTGCATGCAAGAAAACTGCAAGTACGTGAATTCAAAAGCTTCATTGTATGACCTAAGTAACACTCTCGCCAGTGCACAGAGGGATATTTTTTTTTTTTGCCATTTTCATTTTTCTGTTCTGATTTTATAACTGTGACGTAAACAAAGTGGGTAGATGAACCAACCGCAAAAAAGAGCCACAAACTGATACTGAAAGAAGCACTGTGACAGTAAACAGCAAACAAGTTAAAGAGCTCTATCAAACCAACAGCTTGTTCCATTTACAAAATACATCACTGGAGAGACTGCTTTATTTTTAGCCCCGAGTAGACTATAAGAGGAAAAGCAAACTAACTGTAGATTACCCTTTACTTTGAACTACTGAAAATAAGTAGTGGAAATGATATTAAGTGCACATATGTATTATGGTCCAGGCCTCTACTAAAGGACAATTTTGAGGTCCTTCACTTTTGCTTTATACAAATCTTTTCTTTCTTCACTTCATTCCATGTGATCCAATCAGAGGGTCATATTATGCCAAAATAATTCAGAAATGAAATGACATTTAGCCATAGTAAAGGAAGATTTGAACATGGCAGAGGGACAGTTACTGTTAGCTGTTGCACGTCCTTCCTCATTCTGTGCAAAACCATGTTGAGTAATTGTACATGATGTACACGTTCTTTGGGAGGCGTAAGGTTAATTCAACACAAATACACACACATGAAAAAAGAAAAGTACCTTTTAGTAATTCCACAATTTAAGTGTTAAAGTGCATTTAAGTGTTGTGGATGGAACCTATGAGATATTGGAAATTCCCCGAGTGGTTTGGCGGCAGGATCATGACGCATAATAATCGTCATACTGACTTTCACAGGGATCCTCAAAGCCACGCGGACATACATTGAACATCATTTGCTCTGGGAGTGGCCACCAGGTGGGATCAAGCAACCGTGAAGTAGAATCTCTGCCTTTCATCGTAACATGTCCTCAAACACACTTTCCTTCAGGCAGAGCTGTGTCAAAGTAAAAAAAATCAACAAATTCAATAAATATACTTGATTCTGTCAACTTGTATGGCATCTTAATTTTGACCACATCCTGTTATTCTGTGAAAGGTATATGAAATCTCACTTGATGATATCATACTAAAGATGTACCTTCAGGAAACATGCAGGCACACATGTGATATGAGACTCTCAATCTTGCAGGAAGAAGTGAAAACGAGCCTGTTCCGCTTCTTGGTGTGAAAACAAGGAGCCAAACTGTACTGCATGTGCGTGCGTTAAAATGCTCAAATAATAGCCACCATTTACTGGTTAATGGCACCTGCAATGTCACAACTTTACATGAAGTAATGCACGTTGGTTTTTTTTTTAATTCATTACTTTCATTTCCATACATTTCACTCTCACCTCCCCAAAAAAGAAATAAAAAAAGAACACTACTTCATGTTAAATGTTTCTAAAGCAATTGCATCGTAATGACATGACAAGAGCTTCTTAAGAACACCCTCAACAACTTATGTTGTTATTTGTTTTAATATATATTTATAATTGCCATTTTCCTTTATTCCCATTAGTGCCAAAGTCAGCAGCTTGCAGCTTGCTTTCCATACAAATTAAAAACACTTGCATTTTTAGTAATTACCAAAATGTTCCAAAAAAGAAAAGAAAAGAAAAACAAACAAACAAAAATTCCAATCAGCTTGTTTAAGTGATCACAATTAGTAATATCCATTTAAGCAGATTTAGGAATTCCTGATGTAATTATCTGGTAACTGCATTTAAAGACCATGAGGTCCTTTATGAGACTTGAGCTCCAACAAAGTGAGTTGGCACAACTATTTACTATCCAGGGATGCCTATTAAAAAAGCAAAAATCTTGTAAAAAGGGAACAGAAGCTTGCTGCCAATATGTTAAGAATAGCAATAATAAAAAACAAAAAAAAACAAAACACAATTAACAAAATATTTGTAAACATACAATGAAATGCAACTGTAAAAAATCAGCTGCATCTACTGTACAGTGTACACAAGACTCAACAAGTTTGTGAAAGTCAAACTTTGTTTCCAGCTGCATAGAGAGGGTTAGTCTGAACAACTGTACAAGTACACATGCAATAGCATGCTCTCTCTTCCAAATGTGTAACTCAATGCTCTTTTCCCTATCAGTCAGCACATGGTGGGAAAAACAACTTTCTACAGCAAAAGAGTGCAAAAGTTAGTAAACACAAATGTCAGACCACTAGTTTGGATGGCATATGAATAACTGAAGAATAACTCAAACTTAAAAAAAAGTGGCAAAATATGTTATGCAATCATAACAAATGTCATCATTAAGCAGATAAAAACAAAAACAAATGGGGGAAACAGGTTATAGTTTTACATGCGTTTCCCTCATAAAATGCCTCTAAATCCAGAACGTTTAAGAACGAAGGCTTCAAAGAAAAGCAGCACAATGTGAAGAGTTCATTTATGGCTGACTTGCTTAATATTTAGATCCTGTCTATGTTGATCGCAGATAACTTACGACAGATTGATTGCATTAGGAACTATTAAAAGGGCAGCGTGATAAAAAAAACTATTCAAATACCAAATCAAACAATTCTATCACAATAGATTATGTTTAGTATGTTCAGCATTTTCAGGTATCCAGTCCAAGCTGATTACTGTGACCCATCCATGTACTGGCTGTCTTGGCGACCACTGTGGCACATCCTTTTATTCAGCCTCAGCATTGTGTGCTTGTTACAGGCATAAACCAGTATTTACGTTCCAACCAACCACCGTGTTTGGGCTAGCTTCAGAACGGTAACAAAGAAGAATCACTTGGTGAGTGGGGCCTTAAACCATTTACCTCTCTCTTACATCCTCAGTGCTACGTGTTTGAGGCGCTGATCCGCTGGGTGTTTACTTTGGTCTAGGATGGACTCTCGTCACTGAGATTAAACCTTAATGTGCTGAATCCATCACAACAGGGGCCCAGTAGTCAGTTTTTGAAGGCCCCGTAGCGACTGGCTTTACTAATGAAGTTCTTGAGCAGGTCGTGATCCATGTCTGCAAAGGCCTGGGTCTGCGTGACAGCCGTTAGGTGGTTGACACAAAACTTGAAGCAGAACTCCTCCAGGTCCTAAAAATGAAGAGGGCTGTCTGGTCAGTGCTGAGGAGTATAACTGACTAGCTACTGTGCACGCCTCCACCACCATGGTGCTTTGACTATGTGTCAGGGGCTATAAGCTTACCCGCGCCTCATACTTGACAGCAGCAGAGAGCAGAGTGATGGCGTTTTCTTCAGAAATGCCTCTCTTGATCGTTTCCTGGCACAGCCTCTTCAGTCTCGTTTCTCGGTAGAACGTGGCCAAGTCAAGCAACCCTGCACACACAAAAACAAAAACACACGTGATCATGTTCAGGATTTCTGCACTGACTTGTTGCAGCATTTTGCTGGGCTGTAAAGAACTGTGATCCATGTCTATCCTTACCAATAGCATCCTCTGGTGGCAGGTTTATAGTGTCAGTGTAGAGATACTCCAAGAAGGCTCTGTACACCAAGTATGAGAACTGATGAATTTCTATAGAATCCTGGTCAGTTTCATTCAGCAGTGTTCGGAAATGCTCACACCTGGAGAGGAAGACAGCAGAAGACTTGTGACAAAAGCACATTTAACTCAAAATAAAAACTGAATTAAATTGCAATCACACTTTATCATGTGGAGGTGACAAAATACAGTCTTATGCCATCAGGAAACTGCATTACCAAATGAAAAAGGAAATTAGCAAGAAACTTTAAAAAAAAGGAGGTAAAAAAACAAAAACAACAATCCACAACAATTTTCATGCTGAACTAGAAAAAGCAGCTTCAACTTCCAATAATTTATACCATCATACATTACAATGGAAGCATGTTTTTCTATTGTAGTGGCAGTTATACTCTGCTGTGGAAATGACTTACTTATACTTCCTTGAATTCTGCTTAAAGGGTATATGTATGGTTAGTGGAGAGGTTCCCAAAGTGGGGGGCGCAGAGCCATTGCGGGGGGGCACGGTATGAAGAAAAAAAAAAAGAAAGAAAAAAAAAAGAATGCTTGGACACTGCTAGCATAATGGACAGGTTTTTGACGGGGCTCCCACACAAACGCAAAGCAGAAAATGAAGCATCGCCAAATATGTTTCAAAACCAACTTCCTTCCAAGCCAAAGACTAGAAAATATGATGAAGCATATCTTGCCTTTGGCTTCACCTGCACAAGTGCCAAGGTAGGTCTCCCCGGCAGAATTGGTTTTCCCTGCGTCGGGAGCACGCGCTGGGCTGTCCAAATCACGGACAAACAGTATCCCACATTCTTGATTTTTAGTTCACAAACACTTCTTATAATGACTAACTACTCCTGAAATTTTGGCGATGTTAGCTCTCTATACAGTAAAGTTACCGTGGGATACAAATAATATCAGGCTGATCCTGCCACGATTTGTTCCCCCTGTCCAAATCACGGACAAACAGTATCCCACAGCTGTTTATGTTTTTGAACCCATTTTGCACAGA
>VUQG01024330.1:0-15430 GCA_015106755.1 Etia nguti | reverse complement strand
TTAGATAAAAAAAAAAAAAAGTTTTGATTGTTTGCAGAAAATCAGAGAATTTTTTTTTTTTTTTTTTTGCTGCTTTAAAAGAGAAAAACTTCACAGAAACTCACCCTCATCTGGTTTAGGAAGCCTGAATTTATCTTCTTCGTCGATGTTTGTTTTTATTGCATCTTCCTCATCCATGTCAGCATCAGATTTCTGTTCTTCCTCCTCCTCCTCCTCCTCCTCGTCATCATCCTCATCCTCTTCATCATCATCATCTTCATCACTATCAGGAGCCTTCAACTTTTTTTCTTTCTTGGCTGCGCGTTCAATGGGAAGAAGCTGAAGGTAGGACAAAAACCAAGAGAGCACTAAGTTGACCAACCTCTGTTACATTTTTTAAGAGAACATTGTAACTGTAATAAGGACTAATCCCACCAATTAACAGGATACTCTCCCGATTTTGTAGATAGTAAAAAAAAAAATTCTAATAAAATTAGGCTTCTATCTTCACATTTCTAGGCTGGAAAAATATTACATTTCAGCTTCTGAATAGAACAAAAAACTTTTTTAAAAAGGGTAAAAAAGGTTAGAAAGAGCACATACATCCTCTCCATCACTGTCATCTTCTACCGCTTCATCGCTGTCATCTTGAATACCATAGTCGTCAACCATGTCATCCTCGTCTTCATCATCGTCATCGCCTTCGTCATCATCATCGTCTTCGTCATCATCATCGTCTTCGTCATCATCATCGGCCTCCTCTTTTTTCACTCCTTTTACACCCTTCTTCCGCTGGTCTTTTCCTCCCTTTTCTATAACCTTTTCTTCCTCTTCCTCCTCATCATCTTCTTCCCAGTGTTCATCACTGTCATCCTCACTTTCTTGTTCATCAATCTTGCGCTTCCTCTTTGACGGTTTCAACCATTTGCTGTTCTCATCTGTGAACCCTTTAGGGAGAAAGAAAGAAAAAAAAAACCGTAAATATATGTGTATTTATTCATTTATTTCCTTGACATTAAAGGGGTCTTAAATGTCATGTGCTGAAATCATGACACATACAAGATGCATTAATAATCAATATCCATCCCTCCCTCCCTCCATTCCCATTCCCTTTCGCTTATCCTATTCGGGGTTGCGAAGGAACTGACGCCTGGACCAAGCCGTTACCAAGCCAGCTGAGAGACGCAAGCTCAAAAGCCTCTGGATAGCCCCGGGACCCCTCCCCTCACTCATGAAAAAAAGTCTGAGATACTCAAAGAACCAGTTTCAGTAACTGGGGATTAGACCAACAAGGCCACCTCCTGATCTACATAGCGCTGAACCCCTAGGGCCCCTCCTTCAGGTGGTGAGACCCAAGAGGATGAACAGCAGATGCTGCCAACGAGCTGCAGAAACCCCAGTCTGGGTAAGGTAAAATGTTTCATTGTTTGTTTTTCCATAGAAGTCTTATGAATCACATTTAGTCTGGCTGTTCACCATGGACCAATATGCCTTGCCGATATTCCCCAAACTGCCCTTGATAATCAATAATAAACAACTGCTTACATAGCTGTAATGATACTGGAGAAGGATCGTCCATCAAAACAACAATCTCATGCTTGCATCTAGGCAAATATTTAAAAAATGTGTTTCCCAGACTGAGTAAAAGTTAACTGGTTACCTTTCTTAGGTTTTTCCTCAGCAACATCTTTGGGCTTTTTCAAACTCTGGATTCTCTTTGCAGCTCTGAAACATTTTAACATGAATTAAGAGCTTGTAAACACATTTGTTTTATGTCATGTTACATCCTCAGGCCACCTCTTACCTTTTTCTGGCTCTACTTGAGAGACGTTTTGATCCAGTGTCCTCTGCAAAGAGTAAAAATAAAAAAATAACAGAAGGTTGACAGCATGTTTTAGTAAACCTCCAAAACAGAAACGTTTGGCTTGGAAAGAAAGGATAGTTACCATCAGTTATAAACTTGGCCAACTCTGTCTCTGCTCCCTGCTGCTTCCGGGCTTTTTTACCCGGACCTTTCTTCAACTTCTTGGCGGGATCCAACTTCCGACCCATGATTTCCTTCTACACAGACAGCCTGAAAAAGAAAAAACAGCAAGGGTGTTTTAAAAGCCCAAGACAAAAGTAAAAATACTGTGTATGTGAAAGAGAGGAGTATTACACATTAACAGTATTATGGGTTTTCTACATACAGTAAGCACAATGAGTCTGTGTAACCTTATTTGACTATTATGTTTGAATAAACGATGCCCCAATTACCTGACTAAAACATCTTATTTGAGGGGGCCCCCAAAAATACTTTATCCCAGATAAAATCCTGATTATATAACTTTACTTCAGTTTTAACCACTCAATTTTGCCACAAGTGGAGCACAGCACTTAGATCTCCTTCCAGCAAAACTCCTAATTACAAACTGAGTTGAGCTGAACACCTAAGCTTAAGCCACTCTGCTTCTGACAGGAATAAGACATTTCACTGAAGAAAAAACAAACAAAACTGCTTTGAAAGGAGATCTGTGGGAAAGAAAACCGGCCAACATCAGTACAATAAATTCAGCTCCAACACAACGTATGCTCTTTATAGTTATAAGCAGTGTTCAAATTATGTAGTGATACAGAGAGGGTCTCTTTACTGTTGAAACAGCAATAAATATTTGTTTGCTTATAACAAATTATTAATAGTTTATTACTAATTCTCCCACTTCATCTGCTGGGGATTACGTATTAATGTATGAGCAGACTGCCACCAAACAGCCTCGTTACAAACTTGTGGCCAGTTCCACAGCCATTACCTGACCGCACAGTTTTAAAAGGTACACCCTTACAACTCAAAGCTTATCGTCACTGAACCGCTCTTTAGCTGCAAAGCGAATCGCAGCATCGATTCTTCAAATACTCACCAATAAACCGGATACTTTAAGGCCCGCAGACACTAATTAAAATGTGATTGTGGAGCGATGCAGGACGAAAATTTCTACACGTGAAATTTCCTTCAACACGTTGTAGCGTGACATCCGGCGCACAATAGTGACGAAAAGGTGGCGCGCGCAGAACGAGGCCGCTGAGGAGACACGTTTTATTTTATTAACGTAAAACGGTCTGACTTTGCCGCATAATTACACCCTCAAAATCTAGCTAGCTTCATAAAACAATGACATTTTATGTGCAATACATTCACTCGTGAACGCGCATTTTTGCAGTGACGTACACTTCCTGCGACAGTCCAGAGGAAGGCATCATGGCGGCCGCTAATGGGAAAAAGCGTGGTCTTGAACATTTGGACGAATATGAACCTAAACCAGCCAAACATCTCCGCAGCCTGCACGACCGCATGGCGGAGAGGAGGTTGGTTGTTCTTCTGGAGGGAGCGTCGTTAGAGACGGTGAAGGTAAGGCGCTAAGGAGCTGTCTTTGCGCGTTGTTGTGATGCAACCCCTACCTGTTTCTAGTGGAAGTGACATCAACAACCATGCTTAATAATAATTTAATTTAACGCCAGTTAATACATGCTTTTGGCTTGTTTTTCATATTCCAGGTCGGGAAAACATTTGAGCTGTTAAATTGCGACCAACACAAAAATATGATCATCAAAAGTGGAAGAGATCCCGGAAAAATAAGACCAGATATCACACATCAGGTAAACACTCATTCCTCAATAATAATGTACAGCCTTATTCTTCACTTGTGTCTGTCAGTCTGTCACAGTTAATCAGAGTGAAGTTTCATTGCATTTAAGGTAATTATATTATTGATTTTATGATTAGAAGTCCATTTGAGGTGTCAGGAGAATCAACTCACAATTCAGAAATATCACAATAGGTTGCTGGGATTAACAAAAGTATCATGATACTGATAATGAAGAAGATGCAAGGAATAGAGGGAGTGAAGGTGGATGAGTTGAAATACCTTGGGTCAACCAAAGCAACAGGCAGCAGCACACCGGAGATGTGAAGAAGAGTGTGCAGGCACAGTGGGGTGGGTGGAGATGAGTATGAGGGATTATTCCTAACATCTGGACTTGCTCAAATCCCACTATTTAGGAGATACTACAGTGTGTAACTGAGGGGGGAAAAAAAACAAAACCAGCATGTTTCATTAGCTGACTTTTGACACTACCGCATCAGTAATATTTCACTAATATGAATAGTGCACATATATAAAAGTATAGTATTAATAAGAAGTACTAAGTAGTGTAAGAATAATATTAAGTAGTGTAAGAAGTACTTAAGGAACAAAACAACCAAAATGTGTGTAATTACATAACCAACAAAAATGAAAGTAGGACAACAGGCATGAGTGGCTTTTGTGCGCATTTTATTGAGACCAGGATATGTACATGATTGTGAGTCAGTTGCCTTTTGTTTGTATTGTAATACCTACTCTGAACTTCTTATATCTTGGCCTGACAAACACTTAATAAGGAAACTGAAAAATGAAACAAAATACTTTGCAGGCTATCTGAAACTAAATTGTAAAATTAAATTGAAATAAAAATTAATACATCAAGTGTGAAACTTAACTAGAGTGTTTTTTTTATTGTTTATCCTTTATGTCTATGTGTTTTCTTATATAAAGCTCTTCGTGGCATGTTTGTGATAAGGGGCTGTATAAATGATTTGAACTTTGAACTGTGTATTTCCAGTGTCTGCTGATGCTCATGGACAGTCCGTTGAACAGGGCGGGGCTGTTGCAGGTTTACATCCACACAGAGAAAAACGCTTTAATCGAGATCAACCCACAGACCCGCATCCCAAGAACATTTACACGCTTCTGTGGCCTTATGGGTAAACTATGACTGTTATTTTTCTGCATGGATAATACACATACTGATCATGCTTTAGGCATTGTACTTAACAGTCTTATTCCCATGTGTTCTGGCTTTAAGTGCGCCTTCACTCCATTGCTGTTCTCCTAATTCTTCTTTCTTCTCTTTACTTTCTTAGTTCAGCTGCTGCACAAGCTGAGTGTCAGGGCTGCCGATGGTCCTCAGAAGCTCCTGAGGATGATTAAAAATCCAGTGTCAGATCACCTACCTCCCGGCTGCCCTCGTATCAGCACCTCCTTCTCTTCGGGAGAGGCCGTGTGCCCACGGACTTTGGTACCAGAGGGACCAGCTGCAGTGGTGATTGGAGCATTCGCACATGGAGCGGTGAGAAATATATCTCTTTTACAGACTCTTTACAGTTATGTCAAATACTTCTTGTGTGTTACTGATGTCTCTGTCCTTATTAGGTTAACGTGGACTACACAGAGAAGACAGTGTCCATCAGTAACTACCCCCTGTCTGCAGCACTGACCTGTGCCAAGATATGCTCTGCCTTTGAGGAGGTGTGGGGTGTCCTGTGACGGATAATAAAGTGCTGATGCTGACTGGAAAGAGACAGTTGACTACATGGACCTTATTTCAGTGGACTAGAAACACTGGACTGAATGTCCACTGATGCCCAATGTTCTATCCTGTTATACACTGTCCTGTATATGTATTCGTTGGCATGTGGGCACCATGTGGAAGATACATTGGTTCCTTTTCCATGCAGAAGCATGGCAGTTATTTTTATACCAGTATCAATTGCACAGTTTTGATTATGGATTATTGTAGTTACATTAAAATGTGTGACTAAATAATGAGTGTTCTTGATTTGTACAAAGTTTGAAGAGTTCACACATAGACAACCATAAACTAAAAGATGGACATTGCTACTGTGATCTCATCCACTGATTTATAAAGTCCTGCTTTGAAGCACCAAGATGATGTAATGAGAGAGAGAGAGAGAATTGACTGTGAAACCACATGATACCAGAAAAAGCCTCCTTTCTGAAATGATAACAGTTTGACAAATGGACATAAAGTTTTATTCAACATGACCCAACACTCATGACTGAGCCCATAAACTAAAGATAGTATTCAGAGGTCAAGTCCAAGAGCTGTTTTGCAATCGTTTCCTAGTGAGGTTTTTCAAGTGACATCATGTGCACATTGCTTTGAGAGTCCATATTGGATGTCATACAATCACTGGTTGCTAGGGAAATGTGTGTTCTCCAACTCGTTGACAGTGGTTTCTGGAGGTTGCTGGCTCTCGCAGGATAAAATCAGTTGCAAAGAACATGCTGCACTAAAAGCACTTTGGTTACTAGCAGACTGCCACAGTTGCCTGCAGTTTTTTGTTTATCTGCCAGCACTTGCCAACTACTATTCTAGCGGTAGTAAAACTTTAAAAAGTGCAACACAAAATGGAAATGGAGAATGTTTGCCTTCAAAGTAAAATTCTGCCTCAGTGCTCTAGCCAACATATTTCAAAGGGTGCAAATTTTACTTTGAAGGTAATAAGTCCAACACTTCCATTCAAACTGCAAAAATGTGCTGCTGATCAAAGCATTCACAAGGAGGTTTATGCCGACCAGTCTGAAAATATACCTTTTTCCCTAACAACAGGTGATTGCCAGGGAGATCACCGACAGCCTGTAGGCCTGTGTGTCTGGGACTTTAGCAATCAATGTCCCAGAGACTTCCCATCAACCTCCAACAACCACTCATAATAGGTCAGGGAATACTAATTTTTCCACTCACAACTAGTGGTTGCCAGGTAGACTCAGACTGTCTCCAGGCTCGTGTGACTGAAGCCTTCACTTGATCTTACATTATCACCCATTTAAAATGGCAGTCACATGGTTAATAATCACATCTGTATAACCTCAATACACAATCTTTGTGCAACCACAGGTATCGCCCTCAAGTAGTAGTAAGAAAGGCAAGTTTCCACTGAAGCTTCACTTTTCAGACCTAGTGTATGAAAACTGTGTCCAACTTTTATGCGACCTATGGTCTGTACAGTGAAGTGAAAAAAAATGATATTGGAACACAAAGAGAACACAGGACTAAGTGTATTTAAGGATGCTAAAAAGGGTTATGTTTATTACTGTTTACCATGAAGACTCAGCCTAGTGGTAGTAGTATGTGCTTTCCTTGATCTCGACTTTGTTTTTGGAAGCCTCCGTCTTACTTGCTTTTTCAAGGAGGATTTATTCCGATTTTGGACTTGGTTTGGTCGGCATGTCCGAGTCTTTTGAGCCTTCCTCGGTGCCTTTCGAACTCGTGCGCCCCTGTTCGTTGCAGGTCTGCCTTTCTTGCCAGCAGGTTTTGGCGACTTTCTTCCTTTGGTTGTCTTCCTTCTTTGTTTGTGTGATTTGGCTGCTGCTTTGCAAGTTTTGCGTGTTAGTTTGTGGGATGTGACCACCGTTCTGCGAGGCTTCTGTTTTAGTTTGTGTGATCTAACTTTTCGAGGTGTTGCCCTTGTTTGGTGTGATTTGCTCTTTGGTTTGGAAGACTTTAATACTCGTCTCTTTCGGTTCTCTGCTCCTTTGGGGGATTTGCTAGTTGCTGTTTTCGGAGTCAGCTTCAGCTCTGCTTTTGGCTTTGGAGTCTTCACTGGGATCGTCCTCATTTGAATTGTGTCTGTCACTTTCTATTTTTTGGGGGGTAAAAGTTAAAAGTTAATATGACAAGAAATTTTTTTGAGAATCTCACTGTACTACTGCAACACACGGGCAAGAAAATCACTTTTTAACCACAATGCCAGTAAGCTACATGCATAACTTACACACAGCAGTGCTGCATTTAGTTGAACTAATACCAGTTACCAAAGATTAAATGTGCGTTACCTTATGGTTGAGTCTGAATGATGCATTTCTTGTGATTCGTACAAGTGTCTCGTTGTTAACCAGCCTCTTGGTCTCTATGTTCACTCGCCTGTTGTTCTTGGCCACATCATAGCGTCCAGCTGCTAGCATCTGTTTGAGCTCTCCCATGGAGATGCCGCCTCTGTTTTTGCACTGGGAAACCACACTGAGGATGAGCTGGGAGATGTGAGGCGAGGTTGGCCTTGGGGAATTTGTCTTGGGTGCATTTCCAGCTTCTGTTTGAATCTGATGCTTGAAAAGCCGAATGGGAGTCTCTGAAAAATCAATGAAGAAAAGAACATTCAAATCACAGATCAGTGTAAACTAGTTATAGTATAGTACAAATGTCTCCATACATTCTCACTGTTTTATTTTGTTATGAACCAGCTCCATATTAAGCATTCTTTGTCCAATATATCCACTATCCTTCCTCTGCACATGTCCAGACCTTCTCAGCCTTGCCTCTATAACTTTGTCTCCAAACTGCTCAAACTGAGCTGACCCTTTGATGTACTCTAAATCTTAACATCTTCATCAACAGTCCCATCTCCAGTCAGCTTACGTTATGCTAAAATGCATAGTCCCCCCAGACCCATTTTGAACCAGGAAAACACCCTGTAAGTAAATTCTGTATCATAGTATTATTTTTTAATTTTTTTATTCTAAAACATATTTAAAAATAATTAAAATCAAAGAGACACATACACTCTTAAAGTCTTAATTTGGATTAATTTAGCTATCTACAGCAGTTAGCCAACGTTGGCTGATTAGCTTAGCTTTAGCTGAACCGTCAGGGACTCACTGGGCAGAGAAGCGTTCGCCTTTCCTGTCGCCTCATCCTGGTTAGGGATAGCTCGTTTCAGAAGTCGGCCCAAACGTTTGGCTCCTGCTTTTCCGAGGCCTTTCCCAGCTGGAGTTTTAGAAGGTCTTTCTATCTGTTTTATCACCTTCAAATGTGTGTTTTCTCCTGATTTCACGTTGCTCGCACCATTTCCCAGTGCACTCAGCTGCGGGGGGTTTGTAGCAGTGGCTTTCCTCCCCATTTTTTGTGGTTTACACACTATTTCATATATAAGGAAAAAATCTGAAATAATGGAAAATCCTCTGCTGAGTTTCACTGACACTGGTCTGACAACTGACATTGGTCAGATCTTAAAATGGGAATGCTGATTTTGTGACATTTTGAAAAATAACAGTTCTTCAGTTGCTGGTCCAGAGCCTTAGCTGAGTCAGGAAATTATTCAAAATAATTGATGGGTGTGTCAATAAGTAGAATATGACTGGGGTTTTTTATGTGTTTTTTTTACTACTTTATTTTGAGTGCATGCATATTATGAAAATAGACATTACATGACATTTACCTGTGGGCGATAAAGACAAATAAATGATAGCAACAGAAATATCTGCGCCTCAGCTTCCTCCCAGTGCAAAGACATCCCTGTCAGGTTAACTGGTCATTCTAAATTGAGTGTAAATATCTTAGCCCCATGATGGACTGGAAGCCTGTGAAGGGTATATGCTGCCTCTTATCTCATGAGAGTTGGGATTGCCTCCACCATCCTAACTATCCTTGGATAAGCAGTTGGATGGAAAAGTAAAATAAACTCAAATGCTGATGATCAGCAACATTGTCACTATGAACCAGATATTTTAAGTCACTACATTTCAGGGCTCAAAAACACATGTTTGCTTACCTAAAAACTGCAGCCAAATTAATTTTACACCCACTTCCAAGTGTCATGTTCTGAAGCCAAAGTCTAACTTTTGTTCAACATATTTTTTTTGTGTGTGTGTGTAAGCAACTTTGAGCATCAACATCATGGGATAAATCGTAGTTTCAGAAGTGAAATTGCACTAGTTTAATGTCTATGATGTAGAGCAGGGATGTCAAATGGTTTTATATCATGGCCTGCATGCTGTACAGCCCACTTTGATCTTCTGTGGGCTGGACTAGTGAAATTCCCCTTTCTGTCAGTATACAGAAACGTAACTACACATTGAATCAATAAGAGCTCATAATATAAGAAAAAGAAAAAGAAGGGCAATTTCAAAAGTACAGCTCACTTTTTCCACAAAATAAAGAAATGCTGCTGTAGTAAATGAAAGAAATCTGTCAGGATGACTCTTTGGGCTTCAATTGTAAGAAATATAGGTGTAAAATACGTAAATCTATAACTTAAATACTTTGGTGTAGTATGAATGCCATGGGGGAGGAAAAGCTCTAAAATACAGTTAAAAATCCAAAATTTTCTAAAGCCATTCAATGGGCTGGATTAGAGTCTTTGCTGGGCTGATTCTGGCCCCCCGGGCCTTATGTTTGACACCCCTGAAGAGAAACAAGCATTGCGCTATCCTGATGTTTTATGTGTTTTCTGATAAAAACTAGAGGAAACCTGTATTTTGGGTAATCTTTCTTGGGTCATATCACCATGTGGGTTAGATGGGTGCTCAAACTCATGGCATATGGAGGGCTTCTACTTTAACTACATTTTGATAGGTTCATGTTCTAGCTTTGATTCCTTATGTATACAGTTATGTACTTCAATTTGCAGAACTCTTTTATACGTTAAAGTTAGTGTACAGAAATCAGAAGATACTCAGGGGGTCAGGTGGGGATATTTTTCAGAAATCATTGATTTTTATATGTTTATGTTATTTATATGAAGTTTGAGCAAGGATGCATTTCCCCTCTCATCTCAGATGATTTTATTTCAAAATAAGAGGCCCAAATTGATTTTTACTTTTACTTTTTTACTCAAGATGATTAAAGTTAAATTAACAAAAACATCTTTATATAGGAGACCTTTGTTGTTCGATCCAACGTCCCTTTTCTGGCAACTTCCATCACTGAAAGCAAAGCATGGAAACAAGGTTTCAACAGTTTTTTAAAATTTATTAAAACAAACAAAACTAAACTGCTCGTGCAATTAATACAACATGCAGACACAACCTAAAAATTACAACAAAGGCAAATACAAAAGTGTGCTTTGGGTTGTAGCCTACTTATGATAGGTACACCTGTGCTAAATATTGTTTTATTCTTTTTTTTTTATAACAGTTGGCCAACATCCTCGTGCTGAGAATATTTTTATGTCAAATTAGAGGAAACTGGTCAGCATGCTTGTAATGAATTCTGATGGGTTTGAATGGAGCACTGCGGGCTTGTAGGACACAGGTTATATTTGGCACAAATGACTGTGATCAAGAAGGAGGGCTCAAAAGGCATGGAGTCACGATATGGATCAGCTTCACAGTTAACCTGTGAAAAAATCACATTACAAGGAATTACACTCGAGTGTAGCTGGGAGGAAAGCAGAAAAAGAAAAGACAGTAATGAAAGTACATCACCTGAGAAAAGGATGTAAAGAACAAGCGAGTATATGAGAATCCTGAAAGAGACGTGTCATCAGGCTGTTGCATTAGACTCTGATGATAAGCCTAAGATAAAAAGTCGGATAACACAAAGACATGTAAACTTGATATCGTCCTTACAAACAGACACTAAAGCCTGAAGATGGATCCTCACCTGCAGCGCTACCTGCAGTGCAATATACTGCACCCACACCTCCTGTTGCTGTGCTGCTGACAGCGGAAACCCTCCACCTCTGCCTGCCTTTTCTGACACTGTGAGGTAGTGAGTCCACACACATTCACCCACAGCATTCACGGTCTCACTTCGAGAGGAAACTGCAGAGATAAATATGCATAATATTACTAACAAAAGCAAAATGTAAATTGTTTGTAGCAAATGAAGAAGAGGAAAGTGAATCTCTCTTACTGTCAGGCAGAAGCAGGTGGAGGGTATCTTTAGCAACAAGGAAACCTGCTGCACCATAATTCATGGCTCTGTTTACAGAAGAAGTCAGATGCTGGAATGTTTTTGAAAAATACAATGGAAGGCATTTAAAAGTTATTGAGTGAGTTAATGTGTTACCTAGGATAAGTTGGATGGAAAAGTGGAGGTACAAACATTCCCATGGGAAAGAGGAGCTTATTACCGTAGAGAACTGGTGTGACAGACAGTCTAAAAGAAAAGTGAAAAGATTAATGAACACTCCAGATTATTGGCAGCTATCAGCTTTAAGCTGACACTTACATATCAATATCCTCAGGCTGTGTGATCAGGAGTTCAATGCGTTTCTTCTGCCACAGGGATAGTAGCTGGACATAGTTGGAGAAGAAGCTTTGGTTGCTGACTGTCATCTGAAATTATAGATGTTCTAAGGTCAGTGGTTGTGCTTTATTTCTACACTTTTTAATCTTTATTTTCCAAAACCAGTGATGTTGACATAGTACTTAAAAGTTAAGATTCATGGTAACAGTTTCACCATCAGTTTAAATCTCATCATTGCTTTCTTTTCTTTAATGACCTTAAAGCACAGTTTCAGATGCCACAGAGTCAGTTTTTGAAATATTTGCAGCTTCAACATCTACACCCTCCACACCCGCTTTAACTATAGGCTATCTCACCTATATTAGGAAAGTCTTTGGGAGTCCCTAAATATTATTCAGTGCTTGTAAAACACACAGATAAAGGGCTCCCCTACAATCAGCCTGGGAAACTGACCTTAGTATAGCTTTTACTAATCAGGAATGGACTATGATTCTACAGAATATTAAAAAGATGTCCAGGGAACTTAGAACAAGACTAACCCAATTCAAACTACTACACCAAATTTAGTGGTCACCACACAGATTATACAGGGCGAACCTCATACAGATCCCCGAATGCTGGAAATGTCAGACTGGGGTGGGCACATTGACCCATATGATTTGGAGCTTTCCTAAATCACCAAATTTTTGGACTGAGATTCACAGATTTGTTAAATCCCTTTTTGCCAACACTATTAAATCTAGGGAATCCATCCACCTTCAAATATCTTCCACCTAATTTTGCCAAACAGGTGCAGACTGCATTGATGTTGGGGCGTAAGCTCATTACTTTCCAGTGGAGGGCCCCTTCCACACCACCTGTCACTCTGTGGTATAATAAAACTAAAAACTAATAAAACTAGGGTGGGTGGCTGCACTAGAACGACTCTCATACAGGCTACTTAAGTGGAGAGTTTTCACCTGAAGGGGAATCCGTACCTTTTCAAAACAAACAGATCAAATTAAAACTTAGATGGACATTGGGATCCTAAAGAGTTCTATCTGACAACACTGATTGAGATATAGTTTAAGTCCCACATAGATAAATGCCGGCAAGACATTAAACCAAGAGGTTTGTGATGTACCTCGGAAAAAAGCAGGTCAAGCTCGGCTTCACTAGAGGGCTCCTTTGTAGTCCATAGTTTTGGAATTGCAGAATCAACCTGCAGAATCGTTTAACAAATATCAAACTTAAAAAGACTTTGTTTCTGGAGAATTAAGAAAGAAAACAAATTCTTTACTCATTACCTTTTCCATGACAAGCTGACGAGATGTCTGATCTGTCCACTCAAGCTCGTTTAGTTTGGACTTGAAGGAGTGAAAAACACTTTGAATAATCTTCTCTGCCTATTGGAGAATTAAATAACACATTATCAGACAGAAACTTTTCTCTCTATTGAATTCATTAGGTCTCAAGATATCTTCTCACCTCCTTCTGTGCTGTCCCTTCACTGAGAAGATGTGTGAGAACTGAATCAAATCCTCTCTTGGTTTCCAGCACACAGTGTTTCCACCGAGGAGCTTCCTGGTGGAAAGCATAAATATAAAGATGTTACACTAACCAATCAATTCACAGGTCCAGTTTTGCTTTCCTCTGTAGCATATTCAGCTAACCTCTTCAGTGTTACCCAAAGCCATAGAAAAGTTCTTTGCTGTTTCAGAAAATCTGGAGTCCATGGCAGGCATCAGGGTGTGCAGCAGATTGAGGACCATAAAAGTATGAAGGGGAGCGCTGAGTGGAAACAAATGACCCAGCAACAAAGATAAGCATAAAAAAGCGAAAGGATGTGCTTGTCATTTTTATGTCACTTTACAGTACCTGTTGCTCAGTTCGTGCTTGTTCAGCCATTTGATAATGGTGTGGGACATTTGCACGATGTAGGGTAAGTTATGCAGAAGGACATCGTCGTCTACGCTGAGGGGCAGGGGATGGAAAGCAGCCTGGAGGCAGCCCAACCAATCAATAGCAGGGGCTTGTCTCTGTAGGGACATTTCCATAACGAAATACTGTTATCACATGTATCCAGACAACAGGTACTCAAAGTGTTGTTTTTTTAATTTAAATTTAAATTATTTATTGTTTAATTTCAGTCCTGATCAATTGGTTATTCTGAATTGGCCTTAAGTGTGAGTGTGAACAATGGTTCTCTGTCTCTATGTGCTCTCTAAGTGATGGACCGGTGACCTCTGCAGGGTATACCCCACCTCTTGCCCTATGATATGGGATAGGCTGAAGGCCCACTGTGACACTGGGTTTTATAGGGGCATTAGTCCTTCCCCTCCCCAGCCACTCCCCGACATAATCTCTGGAGTATATCCTAGATCTGCTCTGGGATCTCCTTCTAGTTGGACAACACCTCACATAGAGGGCATCGAGGATTCATTCTGATCAGATGAACCACCTCAAATGGCTCCCTTTGTTGTGGAGGAGTAATGGCTCTACGCCCTTCAGAGGAAGACTACCCCTACTACTGGTATCGGAGATCTCACTCTTTTTGTCTTTCGGTCACTAGTCACAGCTGACCACCAGTGAGAGTGTGAACGTAGATCAACCAATAAACTGAAAGCTTTGCTTTCACCACAACAGAGCAGTATAATATGCTAAACACTACAGATGTCCTTCCCTCACTCTTAAGCAAGATTTTAGTTTGTGTTCTTAATATTTAGTTTCACTTCAGTTTTATTAGTTTGATTTTCATCATAACGAGGACGTATTTGTCAGAGGCAGGATTTAAGGCGTTTAGAACATACAAAAACTTGACTCAAGTTAATGTGGACCAAATCTCATTAAACACATGCACTAATGCATCCTTAATGTACATTCCTATTTATGTATTTACATTTTTTCTAAAATATAGTTTTCATTGTTGTTCTAGTTAATTTATAACTGTGTTTTACTAAATAATAGTACGTACAGCATAATGGTATCATCTGTCCTTGATTAAAATGTCTTGATGGATTCTCAATCATCCAGGTAAGTAAATCCCCAAAAAGTTGATTCTGTTCATCTGGACGTAGCGTTTTCAGTGGGAGAAATGTTTCGTCACTCATCCAAGTGACTTCTTCAGTCTAGGCTGACTGCAGGTTTCCCCAATCTTATAAACAGTACCATTTGCATAATGACTGAAACCAGCCCACTGAGGGAACAATGGGCTGGGAGGTCAGTTCCTTCATCATAATTATGCAAATTCTCATGACCCACTGGGTTCCCCAGTTTCACCCATCGTGGCCAATTTGTACATGGAAGAAGTGGAAAAGAGGGCTTTGTTATCCTACCCTGGAACACTACCAAGTCATTGGTTCAGGTATGTGGATGACACCTAGGTGAAAATCAAATCTCAGGACGTACCACAATTCACGGATCACATTAACTCGGTGGACCGACACATCAAATTCACCAGGGAGGATATGAAAAGTGGCAGGTTAGCCTTCTTAGACTGTGAGATTTCCATCAGTAATGGGGGACATCTAAAAGCTGATGTGTACCGCATACGGATCAGTATTTAAGGTTTGACTCTCATCATCCACTGGAGCATAAACTGGGTGTCATCAGGATGCTACAACACAGAGCGAACACCATCCCCACAGACACAGCGGCCAGGAAAGCAGAAGAACATCACATCAAG
>VUQG01024329.1:0-18550 GCA_015106755.1 Etia nguti | reverse complement strand
GGGCTTTCTTATAAAGCAACAAACTATTTCTCCAGGCTGAATAATGATCTTCTAAATTTGTGATACGCCATTTCCTCTCCAGCTTACGAGTTATCTGCTTTAGGCTACGTGTTTGAGAATTATACCACGGAGTCAGGTACTTCTGATTTGAGGCCTTAGTTTTCACCGGAGCTACATGATCCAGAGTCGTACGTAGTGAGGAGGTAAAATTATTAACAAGATAATCGACTTCTGTTGGAGTAGCGTTCAGGTAGCTGTTCTGCTCTGTGTTGGTACAGGGTACAGTCATTGCTCAAGGTATGACAAAACAGAACAGCTTCTGGGGAAGGTTGCACTAAAAGCTTTTAAAATTGAGTAAACTCTGACCATCCCTGTTTGGTCATCTAAAACTTTATTAAACTGAAGCTCAAGTACTTTTCCCTTTGAACAGTATTCAGAGGCTCATATCTGTGTTGACCTGTGCACAATCGGTCCAAAGTCATACAGAAGAAGAGGATGCTTAAATTTATATTATCTGGACTGAATGATTGGGCCACACCTCCTAATCACTGAATTCAGGTGTTTTTAGTCCCTTTGTCAAAGATGTATAAAATCAAGCACCTAACCATGTACTCTGTCTTTGCAAAACATTTATGAAAGAATGGGTCACTCTAAAGAGCTCCAAGTGTGGTACTGTAATGGATGCCACCATTGCAACAAGTCAGTTTGTAAGATAATCCACATTCACCTGTTAGTAGTATTATTGCAAAGTGGAAGAACTACAGCAATAGGTCACAAAGTGGTGGACCATGTAAAGTTACAGAACTGTGTTGCAACAAAAAGACTCAATAATTGCAGCTTCAAACCCCTCAGGTACAGAATCTGGTTTAAAGGCTGATTCCAGGATGGGTTGTCTGCTAATGTTTCAGACATTACTGTTAATGTCTAAAAGCTGATATTAGAATGTTTATATGTTACTTATGGTAATGTAATCTCTCAGAAAAACCTGGTATGGTTTGTTTTTTGATTGAACTCAATCACAACAAACAATTGAAAAAAAGAAGAAAAAAAAAGCCATTCTAGAATTAAATAGCATTTTAATGCCAACACTTTTGAAAAATATAGCTAATGCATTTTGAACCCTACAAAATATTAGACAATATGTTAAACCCTTCTGAGCTAGATTACTTCAATTAAAAATACATGGTAATAGGGCTGAATACAGGTTACAAGATTTTTTAGCTAATTGCTAGTTGTGAAATATTGGGCAAACTCTGATATCTAGAAATAATACTGGAATAAGTAATAAGGTTGCATTAGATAGAGCAGGGGGTGGCAAACTGTACGATAAAAGGAGGAATTTTTGACCAGAACAATCTGTTTGGCTCATTTATTTGAGCAATAAACTACATCCACACAGGGAGTGATTTCAGACCAAGTAACCCTTCAGTGTATTTACCACCAGGTCATATGTCAATCAATTAAAGCTGAGAAATGTTTATCTTGGGACCCGGCCACTTTGCCTCATCAGCGGCTGTTTTTCCCCGGTTTACATGTTCCTACTCTGCTAAATAATTTTTTCACGCCAGGTGGGGATGAAATTACATGAAACCATCCCCTTTATATGGGTGCACCTATTTTAATATAAACGATTTATGCTAAGATATTCCAGGTAATTTCACAAATGAGGGCTTTAGGTTGGCACATTTTTCGTATGAGCTCATCACTGCTGACAGTGGGTAATAATGGCCTGGTTATTACATAAGATACTATGACTTAGCTATGTGTTCATATTCATTAACGGTGCAATTTTTTTATTGGGCACCGTGAAAGTTTCCAGTAGAGTAATAATTCCTCAACACTTTAACAGAGTGGAAGGGAGAAGGGGAACTCCCTGCTTATGTGGTAATTCCCCGCTTCCTCCTCCAGCTGCCTACAGAGCTGCACCAAATATCACCAGTGGAAAGTATTTATCTCACAAAGGGAATATAAATATTTTTTTTTATTTTGTTGCTTTTTTGATTTTGACCAGGTAGCACATTTCATTTCTGTGCATTTCTTTGTGTGAGTCTTATACAGTGCTGTGAAAAAGTAGTCTTCCTCCACAGCAATGTGAAAGACTCATTGCTAGTTATCACACACTAGCAGGTAGTTTTGGATAAAGTTTTTTTTTTTTTTTTTTTTTTTTTTTTTTTTTTATTTTTTTTTTTTTTTTTTTTTTTTTTTTTTTTTTTTTTTTTTTTACCATATCAGGACTTTGTGTTGATTTCTAAAAACAAACTCGGTGTAAATTAAAGGAAAACTCCAGTGCAGTCGAGCACTGAGCAGCTCCAGCAGAGCAGTTGGAGGTTTAGCAAAGAGAGTGTTTGCTTTCATCCGTCCAGATTTTGCCTGTTTATCTGGTGATTCAAACCGGTTCCTCTTTAAGCTTTAAGCCTCCCGCGCTGTTATTGAGGCTTTTGCAGCCCCCACGGCATCCATCTGCTGTCACCCGATGGACTTGAAATGAACTTTTTGCGCGATCAGCTTCCTCATTGTTCTGGTCGAGTCATGACTATTCACTTATTTTATTTGGTCATGACCCGACACCACTGTATGCTTTTTGAGCCGGACCATATGGCCCCTCTAACCGCTCTGTTAGTTCTTAAACAGCTCCACTGGGCTGCTTTGCACAAGCTGAGACAACGGCTTAATTTAACCGCAGTTATATCAGCAGCGCGGTGTGCTCACAATCTAATTACCAAAGCTGAGGGAGTTGAGAAACAGACTGGCGTTTTTCTTTAGCCTTTATTACCCTGTCATGGTGTTTTAGCAGAGGAATAGCACTCTTGGTGTACTTTATGCTGCCAGCTTCCAAATGAACTAATTTTCTACACCAGGCAGTGCAAAACGCAGAGACAGATGCTTGTTTAGTCAAGCCACCCCGGTCTTTAATCTCTCTTTCACAGACCCATAGACTTAAAAAGTAACATGTTTTTAAAGGTGGTAACACCGTGTTTTTTTTTTATTTATGGAAATGCCACTGTGGTGGGAAGTAATGTTGTTATTTAAGCACTGCAGGAAGAGGTTTGAGAATATTAGCTACTGGGGATTCATTTAGCTGCTGAACAAAATGCAGAACAGGTAAAGTGACCTTGATTGTCGGAGTGAATCAGAGAACTTTCTTTCCTGGCACACGATCGCATGTGTATTGTTTTTAAATGACCAGCCCAGCAGTGAACATCCGGTTTCTGCTGTGCGATAGAGTGATGTGTGCTAAATGGTTGGTAAATGTTTTATTCCGATGAGGATTCATTTCATCGGGTAGGATGGACAGACTGTAGATGAAAAGGGTCATCAAAGAGCCCTCGGACCCCACCACTGCCTGCAGGATTTGAAAAATTGACAGGAAAAGGCCAATCTTTGTATTCCTGTCCTGGTCTTTGTTTGCCAGAAAACTTTTCCCTTCATTCAGGAGCGATTCCGGTTTATGCTGGCGATATTGTTCTCGTCCATAAACAGAGGAAGGCAGCTCTGGCCAGAGCCATCTGTCTTTTTAAAGATTTATTTTAGTGAAAACAATGAAGATTTAATAGTTATGGTTTCCTCAAAGAATGGTCTCCACCATTAGCTAAAGTGTCTGCATCACGTCAGTGTTTCTCTGTGTTGCTGATTCCCCTAAACTCCAAAAACTTTATGATCTAGTTTATGGCATCATGCCCCCTTTAGCCTCTTTCTTGAAATCTCTTTGACAATCAGGTAAGATTGAAGCAGAAGTTTTACTCTAAATTTACTTTCACTTTTCAACAGATGTTAATTGGCACATAAGGCTAACTCTTTTATAGCACAGTCACACTGTCACTGTCAAATAAATAACTAAATGTGGGAAAACTGTATTATTCTGCATGCCCCCAATTTTTTTTCCCCTTGGCTCTAAATGAATAAAATCCTTGGAAGTTTTATCCTCTTAATGTGAAGACTTTTTCACAAACAAGGAAACAAATTTGTTTTCTGCTGCTTGCTGTATGCTGATTTTATTTTAGTACAGTCATCTTTTTTTATGTCCCTGTAAAAGTAGAAATTAAAGGCATGAACTGAGTTGACCAAGCCTCCTACATCGCTGAGTTTCCTGTGGAGCCTTAACTCTGTGGTTTTCCCTCCCCCCTTAGGTCCTGACTGCTCTGTCTCGGTTCCTGCCAATTCCTCTTTTTGGAGCCGGGAGGAGTACACTGAGGCCGGGCTGGCCAGGGCTTCCCACAAGGCTGTAGTTGAGCAGGGCGTCATGTGGGTCATCGGAGGCTACGTCTTTAATGCCTCCGACTATCACATGGTCAAAGCGTAAGTTGACTCCCCCAGCGAACATCTTCACTTTGATTTTTAGGCATTGGCTGCAGCTCTCGTTCAAAAGAGCTGCGAGACACTGGTTCTCCTTGTTGCTATGCGACTGCAGGGTTTGTTCTTTTCAAACACAGTGTCTCTTTTGGAGAATATTTGAGTATTTAAAACTTATGCCCAGTGTACTGAGGGCTAAAGCTGTACTTGGCTGTCAGGAAGAAGCCACAGGACTTCCTGCTGAAAATCGACATGAAGAAGAACGCAGCTCCGTACAGACAGTGTGTCTTGGACACAGACAGCATGTTATTAAAACCATAAAATTACAGTACTGGCTCAAAGTTCTCACCCTGAACTCCACCCAGGACAATCACACACATGCCCTCGGCTCATATTTTGGTTTATTAGACTGCCTGTAAGCCAAGGTGTGGTTTTTTTTTTTTTTTTTTTTTAAACTTAGGTCATGTGAGACTATAAATGACCATTTTGGCAGCCTTGCACAACTTATTTAATTTAATTAGAACATATACTATAATCCCCCTTAGTGTAACCGGTTACCTTGTACCCAGTGTAACAATGCTTTCTTACTGTTATATGTAAACATAAGATCCACTTTGACTGCCGGCCTACTATCAGGCCTTGGCGATCCAGATATTTGTTATAGACTGCGGCACGTTTGAAAGATACCAATCTTATTTAAATTATTTCTTTTTTTATGACCCTTTACTTTCCAAAGCAGAGGTCCTAAAACACTGAACTACCAGGTTGCCTAAACATGCACACATTCCTCAAATACTGTCGAATTTTGGAGATTTATTAAATCAAAAGTAACAGCACATTAACATGTGAAGACTTCAAGCTTTATGTTTTTGCCCCATCTCCCATGGCTGCCCCTCCCTGAGCCTGCTGGAGGGTTCTTCCTGTTAAAAGGGAGTTTTTCCTTCCCACTTTCACCAACTGCTTGCTCATCTAATTGTTGGGGTTTCTCTCTATTACTCCTTTGCTTTACAGTAAAAGTCCCTTAAAGTGATGTTGTGATTGGGCTCTATATGAGGAAACAAAAAGATTTGAATTCAACATTTGGTTTCTTCAAAACTCAAAATGTCACGCGCTATGACAAGATTCCAAACAAATATCGTGGGATTGAATGAAGCGATCAGTTTATATTCCGAAGGCCGTCTTACTGCGATGCCCTTACGTGCTGCAAAAACATTGTTTGTCCAGTACTACAACAACATAACTCAGGAACAGAAGGAGAGATTGATGTAAAACTGGAACTTAAAAGGCTGGCAGAGGCAAAAGCAGCGAGGCAGTAACTCTAATCTGTTTGCTGCAGGGCCGGCATTTACGATCACACTTTAAATCAGCTAAATACATAATTTCATGCAGCGAGTCAAGTGATTAATAGAATCTTTGCTGTGCTCGCTCATGTTTGTTTGGTTACTTTGTGAAATACTTTGAATAGACACTTTCATATACAACTTTAAAGTGAGCTGGAGCATCCTTCCCTCCTTGTTCCTGTAGGTATAACGTCAACAGCAAGACATGGCTGAGCCTCGACCCCTCCGTCAACACTGTCACACCACGATACGGCCATTCGCTAGCCCTGCACGAGGTATGTGAAGCGAAAGACGTTGAAGGCTTATTAGGACAACACAAAATGAGTCTATGCTCTAAACTGCATCTTCGTACTGCGGTGCATTTTACAGACAGCCTTAGTGTGATTTGAACACGATTCGTAAGAAGCTGTGAGCGATGAACTTACAACCTCCCTATTCTTTCTGTATGTCTTTTAGGTAACCTTTTGTTTTCTACAACTTAGATATAAATAAATCTCAGGGAGTTTTATGCAGAAGTGAGCTAGTTTCCTTTCTGCAAAAAGACTTTTAGGGACTCCTGATGGAATAATAACAAGAGGGAGAAGAGTGAAATCCAGTCCGTTGATGCATAACAGACAGAATTTGAATCCTTTCAATTTACACGCCATGTACCATGACCTCATACTCTCAGGACATTAATCATAATGGATTTATAGAAAACTGCACATGATGCCTCAAAAGGTCTGTTTGGTCAAAATTATATGATGCGTTAAAAGAATAATGTTTTGGCCTTTATGTGATAGTAAAGCAGTGAAGACAGACCGGACGGTGGGGAGAGAGAGAAGGGGAAGACACACAGCAAAGGGCCACGAGCCGGACTCGAACATGGGGCTTTTACTCTGGCCACGTGTCATATGGTTGAGCTAAAATGGCTCCTGCATTAAAATAAAATTCCTAACTTAGCTACACCTACGTAAATATTCATCATATCTACTTTTAGTCTGGAGCCAACACTGTCAGATGGCCTGCTCTTAATTTGAAGAGTCATTATTCTGTTTGACCTCCAGACCATCTTCAGCTTATTCATAGGAGAAGGCGAAACAGCAGTAGGCGTATTGTGTTATTTTTGTTATATCAAACAAGACATGAAAACAGTCATCAACTTGCTGGATTATAATAATTCTTCTTATATGTAACATGTAAGTGATGCAGACTCTGTAGTGTTGTTGCCTTAAGTTATTCCAATGAGAAAGTTTAACTTAATTTGTTAGCAAAATTCTACAAAAAGTCTTTGGAGTGTGTATATAATCCTGCTTCACTCTTTGTTCCCTCCAGGGTAAGATCTACATGTATGGCGGAAAGATCGATGCTACAGGAAACGTCTCCAGCCAGCTGTGGGTTTTCCACATCCAGAATCAGACCTGGGTCCTTTTAAGTCCCAGGGCCAAAGAGCAGTACGCCGTGGTGGGACACTCTGCCCACATTGTGCCTCCTGTCCACGAGGGGGACGGTCCCATCATGCTAGTTCTGTTCGGACACTGTCCTTTGTACGGTTACATCAGCCAGGTGCAAGAGTACAACATTGGTAGGTTTTAGGCACTTGTGAGAATGTGATCAAACTAAACTAAAAATAAAAATATACATATTTACGAGAAGAGAGTGAAAAAAAAGATGCTTAAGAGGTCTCGTTGTCATCTAAGAGGCAATCTGTCTGAGAAAATGGGGTGAATTAAATCAATGCTGAGGCTGATGGACGAGTACATCACCAATTTGCTCACAAATGAAAGTGATTTGGGTGTTATCATTACCTGAGCTATCAGCAATGAGAAGTGATGGCAGTCTGATACGTCTTTCACACTTATAATGGATTTGAGAAACAAATGTAAAGCCCAGCAGTAATGATCTCTAGTAAAAAAAATCTTGTATCTGAGTATTTCATTACATTGTGAAAACTTGAATTTAGATTTTTATTGTCCAGTAAAATACTATTATGTGACCCTCCAGCCAAGAACACATGGAGCATCGTGTCTACAGATGGTGCCCTGGTCCAGGGGGGCTATGGCCACAGCAGTGTGTTCGATCCCAGCACCAGAGCCATCTACATCCACGGAGGCTACAAAGCCTTCAGCGCCAACAAGTACGGCCTAGCAGGAGACCTGTACAAGTTTGATGTGGGCAAGAGGAAATGGTGAGAGATTTTCTATTTTATCAGAGTTTTGTTAAGAAATATGCTTGCTTAAACGCTACAGTAGCAGGGTTTTCACACATGTACTGCAGCTCTGGTCATACCCAGCAGAGTTGCGTGCAAGAGTGCAAGCAGTTGGACCGGACATAAGCAGTCAAACTACCACCTCCCGAGTACAAAGTCGGCATGATGTGAATGTGTGGGTGTGTGAAAATCCCAGGTAGCAGTCTGGAGCATTTACAGCTAGCAAATGGGCATGACGTGTCCTGCCTGCGTGCACGCTGTACCGCAAAAGTTTTTAAAGTAGTGTGAACACGTCTGAAGCTGACCAACAACTGCGGAAAATATCTCGACCTGATAAGCCCCCACATTATTTTTAATTATGACTTTCCAAACCTTTCACTGTAAGGATATGCACTTACTTAAATTACATTTACACTACAGTAATAACTTAAATGCAATGCCTTCTTTTACTGCCTTCACTTGTTCTTCAGCTGATACCTTTTTAAAACCTATTTGGGTAATCAGCACTTTGACCTTGCAGAGATTTCACCTTATTTTGATAGAATTAGTCACAGAAGTGCCGCGCAACCTTCACATGTCTAAACCTCTGCTAATGGGACGAGGTTGCGCTCTGAGGATGAAGCATCTTTGCACAAGGCAAGGTTCAACAGTCAGTACTTTAGACAAAGAAGTCTGCATGTGTAAGGAAAACAAACTTTACTCTCTTGAGTTACAAAATCGTTCACGTGACGACATTTTAAAATGAAACTCCCCGGTGCTCTGAAACTAAGGGCCGTGTGGCGTTCTAGTGCTTAACAACAATCCAAACTGTGGCTGTGCAGGACCATTCTGAGAGACAGCGGCTTCTTCCGGTACCTTCACACAGCAGTGATGGTTAGTGGGATGATGCTGGTGTTTGGTGGAAATACGCACAACGACACATCCATGAGCCACGGCGCCAAGTGCTTCTCATCGGACTTCTTGGCCTACAATTTAGGTCAGTAGCACACACACACACACACACAGCCCTTTTCTTTTCACTGCTTTGCTTTCATGCATCGGCATGCATTCACACCTGGGAGCTGCTTGTTACAGCGGCAGGGTTCTTGTTGTCACTAGGAAGCTCCACTGGAGCAACAGAAGGTCAGATTTTTGCAACTCGATTTGCAGACGCAATAAAATCACAGCCTCCGTTCATAACTGAAAAAAAAAAAAAAATACTCATAATGACATGTTGTTAAGCTTTCAGCACTGTGGTGTTTTTGTCATATTCACGCTAGCTGGATCTTGGTATAAAAAGAGAGAAATTAAAGCTAACTGAGAGAGTGAAGGTGCTTTTTGTCTTCTCAGTGTATTTGTGTGCATAACAATCCTGTTCTTCATGATTCTTAATAGTTTGGAGAAGCTGAATCCTGTGGGGTTTTGATTTCCAAATATTTATTGTTTCTCCAGATAGCTTTTGATTTTCGCTGTTTCAGAAGAAACACTTTGCTTTAAATTACCAGTCGAATGAGTTGGAGCTTGGAATTACTTCTCCGCTAAGGCGAGAGCTCAGGCAGAAGCACGCGATACGCACTCTGTTTGTCAGCAAGATCAAAAACTGTGCAAAACTGCAAACGATATTTCATTAAAATCCACCTGCAAAGGGGGAGCATAGGAAGAAGAAAAAAAAGAAACAATCCATAAAGTTTTGATGTGGCTTTGGATCACCTTTAAAAGGAGAAAATTGGGAATTTGCCTTGGCTGGGGATGCAAAGTTTGGGAGCCTTTCAGGTTTAAAAGCGTTTGGCCAGACAGTTTGTTCATTCTTGAAGGTAGGGCTCTTGAAATGATATTGCCAAAGTATTTGGAAGCTTCTAGCTCTTTCCTTTTGCTTGTTTCAACATGACGATATTAGGAAGTCTGTTGTGTTAGCCCCGCCCCTGGAAGTTTGAGCACAAGCAGGTTTCTTTTGTTTTGTTTTGTTTTTTGTAACACATGAGATATGTGGTTAATTGTCGTCTGAGATTTTTCTCAGACGCTGTCATACTGGTTTACCAGTGATTGTACTGGAAGGCACACAAAGGTGTTTATACTGCAGTTTGCTTTTCATGTGCAAAAATAAAGGTGGTTCTGAAGAGGCATCTTCAACTAACAAGAAGAATAAACACCTGTTTTTGTGTCTAAATAATTAGATATAGGGGGAAAAAAAGAGTTTATCTGGTAGTCTGTTTCCAAATGACCTTTAAAGAGCCACTCCCTTCGAGTGGCTTTAAGGGGCTTTCCTGGACAAAACAGGAAGTCGCCCCCAGTAAGATCAGTCCTCTAACCTACCTGCTTATAACAAATCCTGCTGTGAGGGAGTTATGATATTAAATCTGGCAGATTTTAATTAGTGCATCTGATGTGCACTTCTCATACAAATTAGTGATATAAAGGAAAACCTGGGCTTTAGGGTTGAAAACTAGCAAGTCCAATTTCATAGACCTTCCCCTCCAAGCTGCTCTGTGAGGATTTCAGGGTGTCTGTAAAGCAGGGTGGGCATTCCTATTCATAGCTTTGGGGACATAAACTATATTTATTCGTGTTTACTCAGGCGGTCTCTTTTCTGAATGCTATGTTGCAATTCTTTAGGATACCTTAGGTTTGTAAATTGTTACTTGACAGCAGACCCCCTGTGCAGACTTGTGTTGGCAGCGTAGAAAATCAGCTTCCTCTTTCCTTTTACAAGTAAAATACTGAGATCCGAGTTGATTTTTGAGAACCAATTATAATCCTGTTTGAAGTTCTCCTCTTTGTCCTAATGTAAACTAACACAGCTTTGTCACAAACCATCCCGGCTTCCTCATTTTGTTAACTGCCTATAAATGCTGTCGTAAATTGAGTCTGCCTCCTTCCGCAGTGCCGTCGCAAGCTGCTCATTAATAAGAGACTTCACTCTCTCCGAAAGGGAGAATTCCCCGGAGGCTGAAAATTGCCCCGGGACATTCGAGGGTTTTCTGTGTCATTTCCATCATGATTGACAAGCAGGGAAACTATCTCTCAGGGGCACACACACACACACACACACACACACACGTCCTCCCATCTATCCCAGCTTTTGTTCTCGAGGATTGCAGGTTGGGACTAAGACATCCTTTTGTGGTATGAAGAAAAGATGACGAGGCAACGGGTGCCGCATATGTTTAAGTTACCGCACGCTGTGTCTTGCCTGGCGAACTGAGACTAGCTCGCCTGACCCTGGTGACAAATTGTTTTCGGGATTTCCCCAGAGGTTATTCGAGCCAAACTTTTCGGTTTAATAAATTTTAAGCCCACCGACCCCTCCCCTCCTTGTCTCTGACCTCTGCCTGCCACTCCTCATCCTCTCTATGATTTTGTAATTGGACAGAAAGTACTGGCTCACTATATTACTCCAGCACCAGCCAGCTGTAGGGTCGGTGTCAGCAGCCACAGTGGTAATTACAGTCAAGATGGCCCCGCGTTGAGAACTAATTGTCTCTCCTTAACAAGCTGAACTCAATTAGAGCATAGAATTCAAGAGCTGTCCACTGTCCTGACATTGGTAAATCGTGTTGTAAAATAACCACCGTGAGGGGCAATGCACCACACCACCAGCAGTGCCATCTTCCAACACCAGAGGGCACTGTCTGCTTGTGAATGTGGAGCTCTCACAGATGTCCGTCCATCTCCTCTGGGAGACTATGATGACTTGCACTGCATTGTACCGTGTGAATGTGATTTACCGCAGTCACTGTGCTGGCTTCTTTAGGCTTTGACCTTTAAGCTCATTCTTTTTTTTTTTTCATTAAGGTTTTATAGCTGCACATACTGCTGCTGCTTTCCATTAAAACAAACATAAAGGAATCAAACCATTCAGTTATTCATTTACAGGCTAAACACCAATATAGAAATTTAGAGGTCAAGACATCTCGACAGCTTTCCAGTGACTGAATTTTAAACTGTAGGTAAGGCTCTGACACAAACATGAGGAAAGATTATTAGAGCAGTAAGAATAGAAACATTTCTGCTTTTTCAATTTGGTGACAGTTGAGTCACAAGTTTCCATTGCTTCATTTTATGAGTTACTAGCGAAACAAGTTAGGTAGCACTAGTCTGGACAACAACATCCATAAGTATAGCTTCAGAGCCACAGATCTGCATATGAATATGCAAAATCTGTGGCTCTGACACTTTCTGAGAGCCTAATCATTTACCAGATTGGGAATTCTTTGACCTGCAAATTGCAGAAAGGACCCAGAATAACTCGTTAGTATGTCACAGGCTTACCAGGCTTAGAGACATACAAGTCAAATCTAGGGATACCAGTTCAGACTGCGTTTGAACCATCAGACTGTTGGAAATTGGTCACTTACATCTGCTTATGTGGGTCACACAAAGCGATCACTGACTCTCTGTCCCCTCCTGCACCTTTTACCTGCCTTTCTGTCACTTCGGCCACTAGCTTGGCTGACACGAGAAGATGAGCCTCGTTAACCACCCAGAGCGCGTCAGCGGAGTTTGCCACAGCTGAAGACATGTATGGTATAACGAGTGGGAGCAGGTCAACAGTTTACCCTTTGTCTTCTTTTCATTGCAGCATGTGATGAGTGGACAGTGTTACCTCGACCGGACCTGTACAACGATGTCAACCGCTTCGGACACTCTGCAGTCTTCAGTGATGGGTAATCTTTAATTCATTACTTAATTGTAAACTCGCAGGATTAAAAGTGGAGTATCCTCTGCAATACATATATGAATCTCATTAAACATGAGCTCATGTATGATTTTCTTCTTCACTCGATTCCTTTCCTGTTTGTTTTATTAATGATCGCTGCGGACTTGGTAGATGGATGACGGAACAACCACAAAACCTCAGCAGAGGCTAGCAGAGAGGAAATGAGGAACACAAAAACGTAGAAAGCTGCCGTTTGCTGTCGAAAAACGATTAAAAAGGATTGTTGTTAAGAAAGAGAAGCTGAATTCATGAATGGATGCTTTGGCTGGGAGCACAGTAAGAGTTATTATAGAACAAGAGATTTTCAAGTATTGGCAGCAGACTTTCTGATAAAAGGAAGTCCTCAAAATGTTGGCTCAAACCCTTCAAATACACGTCCTTTGCTTGATAGGGGACAATTGCAACACACGTGGGGTTATTGTTGCTTCTTAAATTGTGCTGAATTTATGGTGTAGCATAAGGAAATGGTCTTACACTATTGCAGCACGGAGCGGGGACAAAGGGGAAACACTTAAAGCAAAGGAAAACTAGCAAACAGTGCATCACAGGGAAAAATCAAACCCTTGTTGCCTTGGGAAAAGCTGTGTGGATCAATACATGACATTTCATTATCAGTCTGCAATATGAATAGATTGTGATGGGGATGGTGCTGCGAGCAGAAGCGATGACTCATCACTAAATATGATCTGCTCTGCCAGCAGAGCAAGACGCTGCGATCCATATTAAATTATACATCCTGTTGTATAGAAGACATTAAATATTAACATTAATCACTACCCCTGTTTGGGGCAGTCCTTATATTACTCATGACTCCACTTCCTTGGGAGCAGTTCAAAGTTTGTTCATGCATTCATTAACTGTTCAAGCTCAGCGCAAAAGTTCACAGCAGTCAAAGTGAGCGTTGTTTTATTTATTTATTATATGGTCATCAGAAACAAAATGATGATAACCAAGTTTACGAGATGCCGTAATAAAGATTAAAAAACGTGCTCTACTGCTGTAGTCCTAAATGTTAGGTTTGAGTTGTAATATTGAAGACAGAGACTGATGTATCTGCTCCTAACAGTAACTTAAATCCTATAGCAAAACTCTACAAGCATCCTTTGGTCTAAACTTTAAAGGATCTAGATTTGCTTTCAGGCCCCCCAAAAAACCTGGCACAGTCTTTCCTTTGAACTGTGTCTTGCTATCTCAGTGACTTTCTTTAAATTCTCTGTTAAAAAACAGTTTTCATAATATTGTTTGAAAGAAAATGATTGGGAGGGAAAACACACGCTTTCACTGTCCGTAAGACTTTTTCTCTACAATGACTCACATCTTTTAAATGAGAAGGAAAGAAAGTGGCTAACTGATGTAGTCCCCTGCAAGACTACCATGTTCTCCTCCTCCTGATCTAGGCACTCAGCAGGATGTCCTCAGCGAGCAGTTTGAAGTGTGCCCTCCATGATCCGGTGAAAGGGGGGGGGTGGGGGGCTTTTGATCAGACTTGTGCAAATTACCCATCTACCCGGCCGGGCAGCTTGTGAATGGGTAATTGGTGGATGAGTCTGAGAGCATGCATACGCTTAGGCCCACGCTCACAGAGTAATCCCAGTAGCTGAACATAGGCCAGTGGAGAAACATGTTCAGAAACGACCTGGACCCATCATCAAAATGCACTCTAACACGCGCACAGTAGGGGGTCCTGTCAGGTCCATCTGCACAGGAAGAGAGTGCTTGTTGGGGATTTAGCAGACTTAAGAGGCAGGTTGAAGCCCAGAGAAGAAGAGGATCACTTGGAGTGTGCAAAAAGGGTTGAAATTGGGCAAAATTGTAGGAAGGAAATCAACTTGTCTTACCTCCTGAATCCCTTCCCTCCTAACATCTATTTCTCCTGTAGTCCTCTAATTCTTTTCTTGTGTTCTCTTGCAGCGTTATGTACGTGTTCGGTGGCTTTAACAGTCTGCTGCTCAGCGATGTCCTGACGTACACCTCGCCCAGCTGCTTGGCCTTTTCCAGCCCGACGTCCTGCAGCCAGGCCTGGCCAGGAATCCACTGCGTGTGGAACACCACCCAGGAGGCCTGCCTGCCTTGGGAAAGCGACGTTATCGGCACTGAACAGCAGCAGCAGCCATCCTGCAACACGAGATCATGTAGGTGACGCTGCAGTTGCATTGAAATGCCACACTGGCATAGGACGTGACACGTGAGGCTAATCCAAGATAATTTGGGGTTCTCGATGCTTTCCTTCAGTGTGTGAAGAACTCATCTGCATTCGCTTCACTGATGTCCGACGAGATGCACAGACTGCCAGAAACGGCTTGTTTGTCATGGGCTGCCAACACAGTTCCTCACATCAAAGAGTGAAAATGAGCGAAAAAATATGTCACCTGGGTGTTTCCCTCTGTGTGTGTGATTGTGCGTGTTTGTGTATATGTGGAAAGTTTTGGAATGTGGAAAATATGGCCCTCATGCATCATCCAGAAACAAACAGTTATACCTATAACTTCTATTCCCTGAAGGAGAGGAATGAGGTACAACACACAAGCATGGGATATTACGCCCCCCCTGGCTGAGGAAGCCTCTATTCACACCTTTAAGGGAGATGACCTGTGAAGACATGCGCATGGCCCCTGGCTGCACATATAGCCCCTGTCATCCCTCAGTTCGATAGCCACTCTTCACTGATCCAAGCTGTGCAGCGCGGCAACCTTGTATTGTAGCTCGTTCCTCTCCTTGAGGGAAGAGAAGTTATAGATATAACTGTTTGTTCCCTTTCAGTCGTGCAACACATAAGTATGGAACATACATACACCCCATAGAGCAGTCACCAAACTGGAGTCGGACCACCAGCACCACCAGTGTGCGGTAGACCCAGCATAAAGGACACCATGAGCCATCGAAGGGGAACCCTTTAAAAAGCGGGACAAAGCGGGGTCCTTGGTGCTGTACGCCAGTGAGATAGCCTCTATAATCCAGTGGGACAGCCTCTGTTTAAACAGGGCTGTACCTGTAGCCGGATTAGCGAAGCAGACAACAAATGGTCTCATAAACGCACATTCTGAGTGCGCTCAATGTAGGTACGTAGCACACGTGCATCCTCCTTTGCTTCTCAGATTGCACTCGAAGAGGAGCAAAAGCTCAGAAGCTCAAATTCCATTGAGCTATAAGATGCAGGAATGACCTTGGGTAAATATGCGGCATTCGTTTGGTTGAGGCCCTGGCACTCTAGATTGTTGCTACCATGCTTAGGGGCAGACCCTTAGCTATCAAATTTGACCTCTCAGCAGGTAAGCATGAAGGCGCCACAGATCCGAGCGCAGATGAACCACTTGTCCTCCCACCTGAGAGAGGAGGTCCCTTCAGAGAGGAAACTGTCAAGGCCTTGCTGCTAACAGACTCATTATATCCACATGCCATGACTTTGTTGGCCATCAAGGGGCCACTAGAATCAGAGAGAGCTGCTGTCGACGCACCCTCTCTAGAACTGGAGATATTATTTTCACTAGGGGGAAATGCATACAGGAGCACGTCTAGCCATTGGTGTGCTAGCGCATCTATGCCCAGGGGTGCATCGTGGCCGATTATGGAGAAGAACAGGCATATTATGTAGATGATGAGATATTCAAAGGCTTCACAATTTTATGTTGAGAACATTCTGAAATTGTTGTTGACAGTTTTTGCTAACTGGAAAACTTCTGCCCACCTTCTGAGAAACTCTGGCTATAAAAACAGTAATTGACCTGGTGCTAATTAAATTAATTAGTTGCAAAATGTCCCACCAGCTGTCTTCTTTTAGGACCACTTATTTTTTTATTTTTACTTTTTACCAGACTTTTTTTATTTTTGCCTCCGTCCCAACTTTTTAAAGATGTATTGCAGGTCAAAATTAGCTAATATTTTTCTTTAAGTTGCACATTTTCCCAGTTTCAACACTCAATATGCTTTCTGTGTTCTCTGCTGAATAAAATCCTGCGTTCTGTTTTTGTTTACATTTTATGTGATGTGCAAACTTGTTTGGATTTATTTGGGGGGAGGGGGAATTGAGGTTGTATTACATTTTGATTTCTAATAAATTAACATCCCCCAACACTAACGCCTGTGAGACTGATGCACCCACACACATTTTTTTACCTATGTGCGTGTGTGTCAGTAAGGTAATCATGAAGGACAGTCCAGCTTTCTCTTTCTGCTTCCTTTGCGAGTTGTCTTCCGTTTGTTTGTCAATTGTCACACAAAGAGGAAAACCCAGAAACATCCGCCTTTCTCCTCGACACGGCTGTCTTATTTTCAGGTCTTGCTTCTACAGCAGTGCTGGCAGATGGAAACCGCTCCATGGCATCTCTTTCAGGCACATTAAATACAAGGGATGCTATCTGGCAGTCAGCACTGGATACCTCGAAAGAGACCGCAAATATTTTGACTGAGCTGTGGTTAATGGCAGAAACAGAGTTACTGGTTGCTTTGACTTCTGGACTGACTGGAAGATTTCTGTCTCTGTTCTTATAAATTAATTAGTTTAAAAAATAATGTGCACCCTGTTCTACATTTTGCAGACGGTGATGCTGAGAGATGTGACCAGTATACCGACTGTTACAGCTGCACTGCCAACACCAACGGCTGCCAGTGGTGTTCAAGCCAATGCGTGTCTCTCGGAAGTAACTGTACCTCTGCATCGGTAAGAAAACCTGCTCTCTAGCCCTGCTCAGAGCATTTGGGGACATCACATCTAACTCTGTTACATACGAAGAGGTGCTTCTTATAAGTCTGGGAGGATCTAGAAAGCAGGATATATCAGGTTGTAGAAAAGGGGCCTGCTGGGTTTACTGCCTGCATTCACTTCATTGCTTGGGGGAGAAAAAAATCCACTTTGCTGGACATTAAACACACAAAGCAATGGTTTTGTTGGACACCGGTGGTTTCCCTGCTTGCTGCAGAACTTTAAAATCTGATCTTTACATGCGTGGATGTGTTTTCACTTCAGCACACATTGCCAACTAACATTTTGTTGCCACGCAAGCCGAATACAATTTTGCAACTTATTGTAATACATGAATAGGTGGTGGTGTTATGATCCCGAGCAGTCAGAGGCTCTTTGAAGCACAGAATAATGAATGCTCAGACACAATCGTTTCCCGGAGCCAATTCCAGTGCAGCTTCACTAATTTTGGCAACTTTTTGTTGCTGTCAATGGACTACATGAATTTTCATTTCATTTTTCTCCAAAGGTTGCTTCATCTTAAAATACGCATGAGAAGGAAAAATACAGCCTATCTCAGTCCAGCCCATGTGTCCTTAAAAGACATCAAAATAACCCTGACCCCCAGAATCTGAGGGGTTATATTATGTTAATGAGTCTTGGGGCAAATGACTTTATTGAGTCTACACTGCCGTGCAACATGGCTCCAGCAGAGGACGCTCCATGTATGCGTGCAAACAAACCTTTTGGGGGATTTTCTGTGATGGTCAGAGGCACCCTAAACACCCCGACTGATAAACTTTTTGACTTTCCGTCTTGCAGCTCCATTATAATGTACACCCAGTGGCCGGTTTATAAATACACCTGTTCAGCTGCTAGGTAATGCAAATATCTCATACTCAATGCATTTAGACATTTTAGACATGATCAAAATGACCTGCAGAAATTCAAAGTGAGCATAAGTGTGTGTGTGTGTGTGTGTGTGTGTGTGTGTGTGTAAGAGAGAGGGATTTGAAGGACTTTGAATGGCATGCTTGTATGTAAAATACAGCTGATAGTACGACAACAGTAACTCAAATAACCAGTAGTTAAAACCAAGGTGGTGTGGCGTAGTGGCTTTGGCGATATTTTCTTGGCACACTGTGGGTCCATTAGTACCAAGTGAATATTGTGTGAATGCCAAAGCCTTACCAGAGTATGTGGTCCCTTTATGACTACAGTGTGCCCATCATCACCACCCTCCCCAATCCAGACTCAACGATTACCACCACCCTCCCCAATCCAGACTCAACGACCTCCATCACACCTCTCTCCCCCATTTCCTCCTCCCTGAAACTCAGAATGCACACTCAGGATGT
>VUQG01024328.1:0-16771 GCA_015106755.1 Etia nguti | reverse complement strand
TAAAAACAAACATTTGTATCAGGGAAGTATCTCTTGTAACATCTCTTGTAAAATGTTGTGAATTTAAAATGGCCTGAAGCTGCATTATGTATATATATATATATATATATATCAAATTATTGTGTGTTATCATTGCAATCATAATAAAGTAATAATAATGTTGCTATCAATGTTTAATGTTTAACAATAATCAAGCTAACTTCTAGAATAATTGATTTTGGCTATTTATTTAACTCTATATATTGCTACCTAGTCCATCACAGGGATCCTTAAAAGTATTTCTTTGATTTTCTATTATCCTATTATCTGTGAATGGGCTGTTTGTTAAAGTGATCAAGATATACTGAGTTAGAGTAGTAAGAGCAGTTGTAAAAACAGATGTGTGTGTGTGTGTGTGTGTGTGTGTGTGTGTGTGTGTGTGTGTGTGTGTGTGTGTGTGTGTGTGTGTGTGTGTCACTAATGCAAGAGAGAGTAAAAGAGAGAAAGCAAGAGGTTGGTATGTGTGATCATGAAGCACTAATAGGGGCCTTTATACACTATATTGCCAAAAGTATTCACTCATCTCCTTTCACACATATAAACTTCAGTGACATCCCATTTCTAATGCATAGGGTTTAATATGATGTCGACCCACCTATCCATCCATCTTCATCCACTTACCCAATTCAGGGTCGCGGGGGGGCCTGGAGCCTATCCCAGCTGCCAAAGGGCAAGTGGCGGGGTGCACCTGGACAGGTCGCCAGTCTGTCACAGGGCTAACACAGAAAGACAGACAATCATTCCCAGTCATATTCACACCTATGGGCAATTTAGAATCACCAGTTAACCTAACCCCTCTAATTGCATGTCTTTGGATTGTGGGAGGAAGCCATAGTACCCACAGAGACATGGGACAACGTGCAAACTCCACAAAGAAACCAGGTGGTAACCAGGTTGAACTCAGGACCTTTTTGCTGTGAGGCAACAGTGAACAATGCACAACACATCAATTTAAGGGATCCAGCCCTAAAGCAGATCACCCTTCTCAATGATCTGCTGAGGCTACAATTCACTCAAAAATTAAACAAGGGAAAATGTTGCCTGGTCTGATGTGTCTTGATTTCTGCAGCAACATTCAAATTAGTTTTTAGGGTTAGATACACAACATTTTTCTTCTTTTTAACCACAGGATCTTAGCACCATTGATCTCAACCTACTATGGAAGTACCTCCCAAAAGGACTTGGGGACTTCTAGTAGATACGATGCACAGATGTTCCTGTATACTATCCCAGCCACTTGCTTGTGCTTCTCCGTGTATGTGGTCCCAGCTTGTAACTTGCTGCTATGTGTTGGATAATCTCCCACAGTCTGCAACTTGGGGCCTATTAGCTGTGGTAGACACCTGCCTTTTTGGATCTGGTGTTTAGGCTGTTCTTAGGCTGCCATTATCAGAGCTTCTGTGCTGTTCTTTAAACTGTCCTTTTCTAGCCACTGGTACGACTTCTTAATGTCATCCACTTCCACTATCTGTCGATGGTACATCCCATGCAGGGTGGTTGGCTGTCCATGATATTTCCCTTTCCTGTTCCTTATAGCTTTCTGTTTTCAGCTGCCTAAAGGTGCCAGTATGGCTTTCGCATTGGCTGCTTCGTGTGCTGCTGCAATGTCACCACACAGTCGCTTTCATTTATGCTCACCATTAAGGTGCAAGTAGCCGCTGTAGTATTCTCCTGACCAATACGTGTCGCCACTCAAAGCATGCCACTACCTCAGCACTCATATAGCAGAAAAAGAAATCAGAACTGGAAGAAGGCATTGCAGAGTGTTTTTTTTCCCAGTTTTATTTTCCACAACGTCTCATATTTTCAAACTGTTGCAAAATACCCACCTGTGTAATATTTGAGCTTCTGAACAGATATAATACTAAAACAGGGGTAAAACCAAAACAATCTTACACTTGAGTGTTCAACCCAGCTGCAGTGCCAGCAGCACAATGCTCCAGTTTACAAAAAATCAAGAAGTTCACAACCGACTAAACTGACACCAAAACAGAGGCTTGCACCAGCAAACGTGACATCAATTTAGTCGCAAGGTGCCATGCGACAGGGTGTAAGTGGCAAGCAATAGTGTCCTGAGGTATTCTTGAAGTAGCTCTTTTCAAAAGTGAGGGAGGTCATCTTCCTGATGTAATCGCGGATTCTCAGTTTTTATCATAGATTGTGGCTATAATACTCATTAATCCTTTCCCTCCTGCATAGAGCCTCAGGGTGCTGAATTTCGGGTGGAGTTTACATGGCTTGACATTAGTTGCATCTATCTCCTACTGTGGTCATTTTATCATACCAACTGGGTATCTGGTATCTGGTGTACGGCTTATGTATTGATGGCTTGGATCCTATTCCTACCATTCAGCTGACTTCTCAGCACCTGTCTTAAGCCTCTTCCACTACTACCTACTTGGCTTGACTCGACTCTATTCAGCTCTACTGAATTTCGGTCATTTATCCTTACAATTGAGTACCAACTTAGGTGTTGGGTCAACATAGCAATGGGGCTAAAAATGCCTGTGACGTCATTTGGATGTGTTATAAACACAACACAACAATGGGGGTTTACCAGGTATACCTGCTGCTTGGCCTATGGCTTTTTGTGAGACTCACTCAGGGACCATGGTGTTGGTCTTGTGCAGCCATTTCCTCACTGTCGGATTTCAAAAATGGCAGTTTTGATTTTTGTGAGGGAGTCACTCTCATAACTTATCAAGTGATGCCACTAATTGGCCAATTGGTGGCATGCAGTCTGTTGATGTCACATTTTCGGATTGACTCAGCTGACTTGGAACCCCTGCCAAGTAGGGATGGGCGATCTCTTGAATATACTCGATGTATCGCGAGTTTTTGTACCATGGTTAATATGATTTTATGTACCATCGAGTATAGGTTGCCATGGAAATATTAAGCTGTCTGCACGTAATTCAGTGTGAGTTTCTTTTTCTCCCACACGCTACAAATGCATCATTAATCCCCCCTCCCAACCGGAAAATTTTCTACCCGGAGCATGCGGTTTTAGGGAAAAATATGGCCTCATCGGTCGTCTTTAGGAGTTCACAAGGATGTGGAATAAAATGCGGTAATTTACAAAACATGCCATAAAACTATTGCAGCAAAAGGTAGCAGTACCACAAAATTATTCCGTGGGCTGAAAAGTCATCCACTGCAAAATTAAGATTGTTTTAAACTCTGCATGTGAAGGTCTCCCCACACCAAAAAAACTTAAAATAAACCAGCTGTGATGGGAGCTACAACGGCTATCGGCGAGAGAAACGGCACGGTAAGTCTAATTCCATGTTATTGTTTACGAACAAGAAGCATGTTTGTGGTCTTCTTTTGCGGCTGGTTCAGTGAATTTTGATCAGAGCATGACGAAACTAGCAGTTTTGGAATCTGTGAGATCTCTGCTTTTATACAATGTGCCGTTTGCATTATTACATAAAGTCGAGTTTGTTTGTGGCTTTGTTGTTTGTTTTTAGGAACATTTTGGAAAATTATGTAACTGCTCTTTTAATTTTTTGTATTTTTGCTGTTTGTTGGCTGTAAAAATTGTTTATATGAGCATTTAACTGAGATTCGGAGCTTTATGTGGATACCGCGCATGCTGATATTTACATAAAAAACTTGACTTCACAGAGGCTTAAACTGCAGCTCATCCCCATTTGCCCCCTGTACCAGGGGTGCTGGGGCTTAAGACATATCGCGATATATATTGTGATATTAGATTTTCCTCATATCGCCCTAATGCCAAGCAGGTAATAGGTTTTAAGGGTTACTGAGTGAAAAACCCTGAAAACCGAATTGAGTCGAGCTGAATCAGAATCAGAAAAGGGGTTTCTTGCCAAATGTTGAGCAGATTTACAACACTAGGAAATTGCTGCGGTACTTAGCGCGAAACATACTATAAGACAAACACTTAAATAAACATAAAAATTTAAATTAAAAATGCTAAGCAGATTGATATGTAGATGAATGCAGGTGATGATCAGTGCAAAAATGGAACAGATGCAGAGAACACAGTCTAGGGTCATGTGTTGGTGGTGGGAACAGTCTTATGGTTATTGTTCATGAGTCCAACAGCAGAGGAGAAGAAACTGTTCTTATGGCGAGAGGTTCTGTTCCAAATGGACTGGAGCCTCCTGCCTGAGGGGAGCAGGTCAAACAGACTGTATCCAGGGTGAGAAGGGTCGGTTGTGACCCAAGTAGGTACTAGTGGGAAAAGGGCTATTACTTTTTGGAGGTATTTGGCTGTGGCTGACCTTATTGCATCTTTATCATGGATTCCATTGCCTGTGACTTGTATATCTGCTATTCTGCCTTCTAGTAGCTCCTCCACTTCAGTCTGGATTACCTTCTCTCTCTTTGCAGCCATTCATTATCAAGTTTGAATGACATCCCAATGTCCTACTGTAGATTTGAGGACATTGGCATTGATGTCATTCATGTACAGAAATGATGTTCGCTCCACTCTTGAATCCTTGTACAGTATTTGGGGCATTGAGTCACAGGATTTCTTGTAGTCAATCCAGGCAGTTATCAGGTCACTCTGCCTGGCCTGGTCTCCTGGTCTACTGCTCTAATCAACCAGGGGCTGGTCCTTTGGCCTTCTGGTGTTATTTTCAGTCCCTTTCTGATCTGTGCCCATGTATTGACTCATGTGCCTACTCAGCTGGATTATTATGACCCCTGAGAATAGCTTCCGAGTCGTGGAGGCAGGTAATCGGTTGATAGTTTAATGGTGTCATACCCTTGTGCAGATTCTCCATGATCAGGATTGTCCTGTCCTATGTTCGCCAGTCCCGATAAAAACCAGCTATTAGCAGCCCCCTTTTTGTGTTGCTAGGTGCCATTTCTTCACCCAGTTGGGGTGGGTCATGTCAGATCCTTCATTCTGGAAACATGCAGTTGGATGTTTGCCTTTGTGATATTTACTGACTCTTGCTCCGAGAGGTTGCTGTGGCCTACTCTTAGTTTCCCCCCGCCTTTTGGCATTGATCCCAAAAAGTTGATTCTGTTCATCTGAACGCCAAATCCAGATGAACAGCAGTGTTCACATTCACAAGTGACCTTATCTGAAAAGAACTTGTGGGAATCGATAGACTTAAATCATTTTTGGACAGATAAACAGACAGGCAAAAAGGCATTTTATCCTATGACCTAACTGCTGATTTACTACAATACATCGCTGACCTTGTGCAGATTTTTCCAGTCCTGTGATTTCTTTTTCGAACAAGTTAAATATCCGTGTGAGTAATTAAGCCAGTGGTTTTATTACTGGCCAATTAGTCTGATACCCACTCTCACTGAATCGCCTGCTTATCTGTTTCTGTGTTTGCACACTCTCTGCATAAATGTGCTGACACAAATACACACATATACACACACACACTAACAGGCACAATCAGCATAAAGTGTGTATTCTGCTTCAGCATGGACCAGATAGAGAACATCGTGCTAAGTATGTTTGCTCTCCATTGGTGCTAACAGCTAGATAACAGTTAATACAATCACCAAAGTGACTGGCTTATCTTTCAGCTCTGTTGTTGAAAAGTTACTGGAAAAGTATTACAGCAAAACTTTACCATTTGTGATGATCAAAATGTCAACCAAAGGGAAAACAAATGCATAGATTTAGAAAAAACTATGTTCTTTATAAATCTCAATTACCATTAAATGTTCACATACACAGGAGATTTCAAAATATTAAAATCCTTAATGAATTAAACCATGTGTATGTGCTAGCTAACTTTCTGTTGCCTAGTTTCTGTAAGCACTTTCTCATTTCTCTGTTCCCTTGTCTGTTGGTCTCAGTTCTGGCTGTCCCTTGGCCTCAACCTGTTTGTTTTTTCTTTCCTGTTCTGCCTTTGGGGTCCTCCGGTCTCAGAGCTATAATAAGTGAGATATACTCCATAAGTTGGGAGCAGGAGCTTGATTGAGTTGCATTTCATGTATGGCTGTTGTATCCCCATATACATTTTTGAGTAAAGGAGCAAGCAAATGCATTCACATTTTTTAGGGGAGAAACTATGGTTCTGATACCACACTTTTTATCTTTTTGAAATACATTTTTGCCTCAATTATTTCTACTGCTACTCTTAGTTGCACTGCTTGTAATGTTAATATTACAACAAGTGTAGTGTTACTAACGGGGCTCCCAGCTCTTATACACTTACTGTAAGATTGTATATATATGCACATCCATTCTTACACAGACCTGACAATTTTTTTTTTTGGCATAACGTAGACACTGACAACTCATGGACAGATAAGGCAGAGCAGACCAGCACAACATTGAGTTACAGATGGTAAGTGAGGAATATCCACAAATCTATTACATTCTAATGTATTCCAATCCACATTGCTCTGACTGTGGCTCATCTGTAGCACAGGGTCCTTTCACACTGTGCACGCACAGGCAGCCTCCCCACCAATTATATAGCTTTCCAAGTTTGCTCCTCTATTGTAAAAGATAATAAGGTTTCAGTGATACCACTAGCTTCCTTCTTCTCTTTGTCCACTTTACTAAAACACCTCTATGCATCTGTATCTGCTGATAAACTCAGACAGCCAAGTTCATAAAATGCAGTTTAGGGAAACACATATTGTGAAGATACTAAAGGTACAAACTGATGCAAAATTGATTGTCCAACAAGACTTCAGAATTTAGGTTTCAGATGAAATCGTAAAGATAAAAATGCAACATTTAATGCAGCCTGTTCAAACACTTTTGCCGATTTATTTGGTGTGGGGAGAAAACAAAACAAACCCCCCCCAAAACAAATGTAGTCATCAAGAAGGAACCAAAATATATTTTTGAGTTAATGTCCTCTCTATATTGTCCATCCCCTCTTTGTGGAACTTTGAACCAGATTATTTGGGGTTCTGAATTGGGCGGTTTGTACAAATTTACTGACAGAAATTTTAGGGAGGTGGAAAGGCAGCTGGAGGTAATATTAAAATATTGTTCCTACCTGAAGCAAAGGGGGCATGGTGTACAGAATGTGAAAGAATACAGTAAATCTACATACACTCTCTGCTTTTTTTATTTCCCTGTGATTAGTCAAAACATGTTTGGAACTATATTATTAAATTTAGGTGTGCCTCTATTGGTACCACAACAGCACATCCAAAATATGGCATTTTGTGTTTTTAGTCGCACCAACAATATAGGTCTGAGAATTTAAATCAGCTTCTCATTTTGGTGAAAGCTGAAATATGATAACTGGATGGATTATCAAAATATTAACATCATTAATCACCAGCTACTCGATTATCAAATGGTTACCAAAAGGATTGAATTCTGCCTTTACCAATGCCTATAAGAATCTCTTGACTTTTCTGCTCCAGCTACATGTCCAGATAAACATTGCATAGTTTCCAGTCCCCATAAAATAAATAAAAAAAAAACAAACAATTTCTATCAACTTGCATTGTTTGAGTTTATATCTGCATTGTTTAGCATGATGGTAAACATCAGCAAATTAGAATTAAGTCAAAGCACTTCAGTCTATATACCCTATAAAGCTGCTAGTGTGGTCTCTGAATCAAAATAACAAATATACCATGCAATATTTTAAGGTAGGTAGGTTTCTTTCAAAAAGATCAAAATAGAAGCTATCGTGAAAAAATAGCTATTGTTGGAAGAAAATGGCCTTACTGGCTAAAATCAGTTCATAAGGGATGAGCAAAGAGGTTAAACAGGATAACAGAGATGGTTATTTGCTGAATCAGATTGTTTATGCCTGTTGTGTATTGTTACACAGTAAACAAGTACTTCTGCTTGTTTTGGTAGGGTGCATTGGTGGGAAGCTAATGAAAGAACACAGTTGGGCGGAGTTTCTTTGTTAGATTAAAAAGGACAGACACACACACACACACACAAACACACACACACACACACACACACAGTGGAGGGCATTGAGGAGCCAGACTCTATATTAGAGGTTTAGAGACAAAGTCATGCTCACTGCAACACTCCGCTGTGTAAGAGTAGAGAAAGATTCACACAAATGAAGGGTGTAAAGAGGGTGAAAAAAAAAAATGCATCCGGCACTTTAATTTGCAAGCCCTCTCAAACAAAACCCAGCTTAATGAATTGGAAATTGTATCATCCACAGAGGAACATGGCCATAAATACAGCAGGGCTCGAGGTGAGCACTGCTTCGAAAGTAAAGCCATGACTGGTCCTGCATTCTGAATGATAAATGAGATGTAGAAAATGCACTGAAACAACATTGTAAGCAAAGTATCTGTACATCCTATATTTAGCTATGTGTACAAGTATGCTTAAGTGCACAAGATTTCTATTTTTTTTTTTGTATAAGTGCTCTTTACACTATTTTTAATGTAATGTATTTTTAATGTAATACAGACACCTTTTGTAAAATGTGTATTTTATGTCAACATTTTTTTTTTCTATTTGCCTTGAAGTCATCCTGTGTCTTGCAGTCATGCAGATGTCAGTGCACATTTTGGCTCATAATCCACCATCAGATATTTGGTATGGCTCTATGTTTACATTGTGCTTATTGCTTCATTGATTCATGTCATTCAAAAGGTCAAGGTAACAGTAATCAATAAACCAGTCAATCAATCAATGTGTTTGTCTAGTATAAAGAGCTTTCCTACTAAGCTGGAGAGTCAGAGGAGTCTATAGGGCAGACCTACAGAAAAAAATTGTTGGTAGTGAAGGCCCTGCAGAGATTTCATTGAAAGAAAAGCTGTACATAGTTCATGAAGCCTTTTTCTAGTTAAGAAGTGTACAATTCCTCAAAACAATGATGCAATGTCTGTCTGACTTTTCCGAAAACCTCACAAGTTATTTCACGGTAGTTGGTATCTTATAAATTGTGTTTCAGTGTTCAGCTTGCTACAAGATGTAACACATTAATTAGATTTTATAAAGATTAGAAGCTTCAGAATGTAGTAAATGAGCTTTGTTTCAGACTGCGTAGTTTGGATTGTGAGTAGCAGACACTGTCTCACTGCACCCTGAGCTGATGAGCTAATAAGCAAACTCCAGTGGTAACCATTTAACAACAACTATAGAAAAAAACAACCTGTAGAAAAAAGGGTAAATTCATTGCGCCTGTCAAATTCTTTACATTTAGCGTAACCTAGTAATGTTAATTAACCATATATGTCAGTTAAACTGTCCAAAGATTATCTATCACTATTAAAGCTTGCCAGTTCAATTCAACAACTTAATGTGTAATGGAAAAAAATACATTGATATTTTACATGCAAATTCCGTAGGGTCTACATGAGATGCATTTCCTGTAATTTGATTAATTTTTACTTAATGTACGAATGCTGGCATGGCAGTCAAGGATTTCTCCTTGAAGAGTGAAATGCATTGCATCTGCTACTTATCTGTAAGGATTTACATGCTCTCCAGCTGTCCAGATTAATAACTTGTTATTTGAAATCAATTCTGAAACACCACCATAGATGACTGTTTCAGAATTAATCTTAATAATTAATGGATTTTGTTTAGAAATCTTAGTTATTTCTTTTGTTAGGTAGAAGTTAGGTTCCTGGTGGGTCTGAGGAATCCATGGGGAAAAAGAGGAGCACAGCAGTGGAGAGTAGGCAGGCAGGTGAGTCACAGGTGAGTATTCCTTTGAAAGGCATGTGGCCTTGTTTCTGGAAACAGGTAAGTATTGCTGGTTAGCTCAGATCTCTCCACAGAGCACAGGAGTTAGGGAGGTCACTGGAGTTAGACGAGAAGGCAGGATTAAACAAAGCAGGAGGCATGCACAACAGCATGAAAGACCCAATTATCATCAAGGAGGTGACAATGATCTGGTTGAGAGTGGAAGCACAAGCCGGTCCCTGTATTTGATGAGGAGATGGAAAACAGGTGTGACAACTAAAGTCCATGAAAATCAGAAGCTCTGCCAGTGGGCAGGTCCAGCGAGAACAGCCAGCCCACAACTCCACCTGAGAGCGAGAGATGATATGAAGTGAAAGAGAGAAAGAAAGACAGGGGGGGGGGAAAACAGACCACCAAGACCATGAGAAATTTAGATGCAACAATGAAACTAACCTGCATGTGTGTGGACTGGAGTACCTCAAGAAAATCTGTGGAGGCATCACAAGCACTTAGAAACTCTCCTTACAAAGGCCTTGGCTAAATGCACAATGTAATCAAACCATAAAAATTATTTGTATTCCATGTATACATTTTTGTGCTCAATATAGCAATGGTTGCCATACTGTTTTCCATGATGGCTGTTGCAGATCTTTAGTTAAAACTTCTTGAAGGCTGCAATAAATTTACAAATAAATATCCAGCATATGGAAAATATGCTTAAATTAATTTGCATTTCCCAATTAGAGTTCGACATTCAAACCAGCATGTATTCAGTGTACTAGGCCTTTGCTTTGCCTCCTTACATGTTTCTGCACATCCGTTTCTTGATGGTCCAATCCCTGGCCATGTGCGGGGGTGTGGTAAACTTAGGAAGGGAGAAGAAAGATTTGGAGAAGGTTCAATATAACATAAGGTTGGCTGAAATGTGAAGTGAGGGAACAGAACAAGCTAGAGGGAGAAAGGAATAAAATAAGATTAGAGGTGCAGTTGGATGGCATAGTGAAGAACCATTTAGTTACTTTACAGTGTAAAAAAATATCTGGGAAGAAACTCAGTTAAATTAGTTAATTACTTGTACACTAGTATATCTGCATTACCTGCCTTGCTACATTTCCCAAAAGGAATGTTTAACAGGACTGGGTAAGCAGAAAAGTGTACGGTTGGAATTGAAGATTTATCTAGCATTTTCTAGTGTGACTGGTCCGTGGCTGTATAGTTAGTATGGTCAGTGGAAGTGTTCAGCTGTTGGCTCATACTTTCATGCTGGTCAACAAAAAGCTCAGTCTTTGTAATCGCTCTAGTTAATATTTTAATAGCCTTTAAACAAGACTTCCATGCATAATTATTTATTCACTGCTTGCAAAGTGGAGATTCTAAAGATTTTGTGAGTAAAAGTTTTAACCTTTTTCATGTAAGTTCTTGCTCATTGTAGTTGTATACATAAGACCTGCAGAAGCTGGTGATAGCCTAGCATACTCAGCCAGATGGTGAACACGTAAATGCTCAAGGAAGTTAGTCATGTTTGAGTCCTCTGTTGGCACTATACGTCTGCACAAGCAGCACACCCTTTTGGTTACATCCTCAGGTTTACTTCTTTCATCCTGTTTAAAGCCAAAGAAATCCCAAATTGGTGACTTTGTATTTTTTTGGCAACTAGTTCCTCCATGTTTGGACTTCTTCTGTGTTATAAACACGCAAATCAGTCCGTGCATGATTACATTGCTCTGCCCATCAAAAAGTCACCTGCGCAAATATATCGCCTATTGTCATTTATAGGCCTGATGAATGTCGGTTGGAAAATTTTACATATCACCCAGCCTTAACATATACATGTATGAAATGTTTGACACATGTACTATGTCTCAATATATTTTCTATGTTTAATTTTCTGCTACAGCTGCTCTTTTGGGGGTAGAATTCTGTTCTACTTCATGCACCCTGTGTGCTATTAACCCTGGATGTTCTAAGTGCTGAGGAACTAATCACCCCTTTTGACTCAACATACACTAATATCCTGGACTGTGTTGCTCCATTTAGGATTAAATACAATAATCCACTATCAGAGCCCTGGTGGGATGATACTCCCCATGCTTTCAGATGAATATGTACAATGTGAGTGGGAGGAGGATAAGCTCAAAGTCTGTCTTTGTGTGACTTCTTATCAAAATAAAAGAGAGCTGTTAACAAGTGTTAAATCAAATATTACATCGAACTGTTTCGCCAGTATTCATAGACCTTAGGTTCTTTTCAGGTTTACAATAAAAACTTGACAGACAGATAATGCAACTTTTATAACACCACGCATGAGCTTATAAAACTTTACTCATTTGTGTGTCATTTCAAGTTGTATCATAACTACTATACGTTTAGAAACCTCTGATGTTTTATGTTACTGAGACACCCTGTCTATGATTATCTATCGATTTGTCTATCCAGCTATAGATGCACGGATGGATGGATGGATATTCTTCCAAGTTTATAAAGCCAATTTGTAAAATCCATTTATTAAAAGACTCACATACCTCAAGCAATTCTCTTTCCAGCTCTTGAAATGCATTTGTAATTCTTTCCTTCCTCTCTCCACGCTCTTTATTAGGGGACCAAATAGCAATTGGTGGGTGAACTCTGATTTGTATTCCTTCAGCTCTAATTAAATTTGTTCTGGTAATACAAAAGAAAAAAGCCATCAGTAATAAGAGCAAACAAACAAGTGGGGTGCATGCATAAAACAAGAAGAACAAATCTGCTTTGGGGCTGATTGTGTGCAGATGTGATTGATACAAAGTAACTCTCCGTGATGAAAATGAGTAAATGAAGAGGTCTGATTTAAGTTTCTGTTGTGTTTTTTGTTTTGTTTTTCCGCTACTTGTTATAACACTTGTGTTAGGGCTTCCTTCATCATTTAACGAGGACGAAAAAATACATTATATTTCAAATACTCAATAGTAATTGCTAAGTTTGAAGCATCCTTTCTTTGCTAGTTGAATATTTATAATAAACCAATCCCCCATCCCCTGTGTTTTCCTCCTCAAAGTTGGGTCCTCTACCAGAAATGTTGCTCTAAGGTCTGCACTCCTATGAACTGAGACCTCTAATGTTATGCTAGAGCTACTATTCCAGTGTGAACTGAATTGAATTGAATTGACCTGATCTTCCTATTACTATTGGGACAACTTTGGACTTCACCTTCCACATCTGCTCCAACCATTCATTTCCATCAGCCCCTGTTACTTCTTGGTTTTCCAATGCTCCTTGTTGCTGTCAGTGGAAAATGCTATCCTAACTGCATTGTTCTGCTCCTTATTAAGCTAATAAGTAAATATAATAATTCCACTTATTGTTTCAGTTGGGTATCTGATAACCAGTGGTGCATATGTAATGAAACATTTGATCTTATTTTTACCATTGAGCAGGCCTCTCAGCACCCATGTTATCTTCTGGAGCTATTTGGCTGTGGCTGACCTTCTTGCATCTTTATCAAGGTTCCAGTAGGAATTTGGGATACCAAGGTACTGTACTACCTGAATGGCTGAGCACCATATTTCTAAGTGAGAGACCATCCACCCTTCGGAGAAAGGTAATTTCCACCATTTGTATCCGTGATCTCGTTCTTTTGTTCACTACCCAGATCTCAAGACCGTAGGTGAGGATAGGGACATAGATCAACTGTTAAATCAAGAGCGTCGCTTGTACGCAGAGCTCTCTTTTCACCATGACAGACTAGTACAATGTCTGCATCACTGCAGCCGCAGCACCAATCTGTCTGTCAGTCTCGTGTTCCTCTCTCCCCTCACTCCCCTCGGGGCAGTAACTCGTTTCTGACCCGGAGTGAGCACTCCGCCTTTTTCTGACTGAGGACCATTGCCACTTCACACTTGGCTGTGAACCACTGCAGTAGGACCTGGAGGCCACCACCTGATGAAGCCAACAGAACCACATCACCTGCAAAAGCAGAGGCGAAATTCTGAGACAACCCAATTCCGATTTACCGCCCCAGGTCTCCGCACAACATTGTAGAGGAATGTCAACCAATACAGACCATCAACATCCATATCCTTCAGGAACTCAGGGCGAACCTCGTCCACCCTGGTGGCCCTGCTGCCAAAGAGTTGTTTGACTGCCTCAGTGACCTCCCCCCGGTGATGTATGAGTTCTTCCTCTGTCTAACCTCACAATACAAGAAAAGAAGGCCGTCACATCCCTGAGCAAAGACCATAACATCACCATATTACCTGCCAACAAGGGTGCACTGTTGTTCTAAACACGGCGGATTATCACACAAATTACTACACTCCTCAGTGACAACAATACCTATGAAGCCTTAAAATGAGACCCCACAAGCAACTACAAAAAGAAAGTTATCAACTGCCTTCAAGAACTTGAAAAGGGCAAAGTCATTGACCACCCTAAATATCATCATCTATACCCAGGGGATGCTATACCCTGTATTAACGGACTTCCAAAGACCCACAAAGGAGGAGTCTCACTCAGACCCATTGTTAGCAGCATAAACTCAGCCACCAACAACATTTCTAAACTCCTTGCCACCATCCTAGCGCCCCTTGTGGGGAAGATCCCCCATCACATCAAAAACTCCACTGACTTCACCAACAAGGTCCAGAAACTTACACTTGATCCAGACGAAACCATAGTGTCCTTTGATGTGGTCTCTCTCTTCACTTGCATACCTACAGCTGAGGCAGTGGAGACTGTCAGAAAATGATTACAACAAGACAGCTCTCTTGGAAAACAAAACCAGCTTCACCCCCTATCAGATTTGCACACTGTTAGACCTCTGCCTTACCACCATATATTTTAAATACAATGAGGGCTTTTACAGACAAAAACATGGATGTGCATTGGGCTTCCTGGTGTTACCTATTGTAGCCAACCTTTACGTGGAGGAAGTGGAAAGAAAGGATCTTGGCTCTTTTAAAGGGAGAGTACCTAGGCACTGGTACAGATATGTTGAAGACACCTGGGTCAAAATCAAAATCCAGGAAGTAGAATCCTTCACTGCTCACATAAACTCAGTGGATAAAAACATAAAGTTCACCAGAGAAGACACAAAGGATAACAGTTCGCCATTTCTGGACTGTGCCGTGCGCATTTAGGAGAATGGAAACCTCAACATTGAAGTTTATCGGAAGTCCACACACACAGACCAGTACTTACACTTTGACTCCCACCACCCTCTGGAACACAAACTTGGAGTAATGAGGACCGTACAACACCAAGCAGAAAATGTTCCCTCTAAGCCAGAAGGGAAAAAGAGAGAAGAAACACTTGTAAAGAAAGCTCTTAAAACATGTGGTTATCCTAACTGGGCTTTCATCAAATCAGCAAAGATGCACAGAAAAGGTCAGACACCAACTATGGAGAACCAGGACAAACAGAACAATATTGCCATCCCTTATGTAGCAGGTTTATCAGAGAAACTCAGGAGAGTCTTCTCCAAGCACAACTTCCCAGTGTGTGCCACACACTCAGACAAAACTCCCAAACACAAACTTAACAACATAGTGTGTGAGTGAAAGAAGCCATCTATGTCCACTGTGAATGACCATCTTTGAACAGAGGCGGTAGGTTACGACACCAGCTGTCTGCCATCTGTAGTCCAGTTTTGAGATCCGTTCCCAGACACCTTAATGCCCGCTCACATCCTGGGCCATTTGACCTCAGTAAATCACATGATGGGGTGGATCTAGGTCTCACAGTGGGTTCACCCAAAACCTTGGCTGATTGTGACCCATACCCGTTTTCACACCTTGGCTCATGTGATTAGGCAGAGTATCAGTAGGGGGTCCACGACCCTCTTGGGGACACTCCCTTAGGGCTTAAAATCTGGGACTCTCCACCAATTGCTCTTAAAACTGAAGAAGCTTCTCGGATGAGAGGTGAAACGTCTTCAAGAAACTTAAAGAAGTCCAGATGATTTTTCTTTCCAAGCTCCTTAGATTGCAGACAATGAGGATGGCTATAACTACATAGGAATCCCACAGGCAAATTGGAACCACGGGAGCTGTTAAATAAGGACCGTACTTTTGTTAAATGTCAATAAATAAACATTTCTAAGTCATAACATTTAATTCTTCAAATTTTTTAGTGAAAACCAAAACCACAAACTTCCAGTGAGGGCTTAACCGTAAAATAGCCATAAAATGTATAATCCTAATACCCCCTTTATAGTAGACATATTCAATATATATAAATACATAAAGTAGTTAAAACAAATCAGATACTAACTATTGTTAGTGAAGATATTGCTGATATGTTGAATATTAATATTTTATAATATACTAGGTGCACTTAGTGGGGTGCAATTTATTATTTATTTATTTTTAACCATTCAGTGCGATATTGAATGATCTGTGGGCTACAGTACAGACATTTTCAACATTTATTTGTTGTTAGCATATAAACATCAGTAGTAGGTGTTTGATGTTGGTGAGTTTTCAGTCATTTTTACATTTTGTCATTTTTAGAATCAATAGACAAGTTTCTAAAAAGCTATAAAACCACCTTCATCTTTCACTATAAGATAATCTATACAGGTGGAAGAGCAGAAAATAATAATCAAAACATCAATTGCAGTACCTCTGCTGACGAGTTTTACTATAAGTTTGAAATACAAACTCAGTAATTTAGTAGGTACGGGAACACAATTACTTGTCTTCAAGCATTTGCTCCTTTAGAACTTTTTTGCAAGCATGGAAATGGATACGGTTATTTCTTCTACTTAGTTTATTTTGTGGTTCCTTTCAACCCCAAACTAATAGGCTTAGGTACTCGGGCACGGCTAATGGAGACTTCATTTGAGCTCATGCTGACAAATCTAAACTGAAGTCAGCCTGAGAGAACCTCTCCAAGACCTGTGCACGGTGGGATTCATTTGATCTCACTCTACATCTCACTGGTGGACATGAGGAAAAGAAAGTGGTTTCTATTAGTATAAAGCAGAAAATGAAGAGAACTCGGACTCACACCATGCTCTCAGTAAGTATACACAGAGGTATAGTGGTACAGTTTAAAAAAAAAAAAAAAAAAAAAAAAAAAAAAATAAAAAAAAAATAAAATTAAAAACAAAAAAAAAAAACAATTTTTTTTTCCCCCCCCCCCCCCCCCCAAAAAAAAAAATTGTATTTA
>VUQG01024325.1:0-17695 GCA_015106755.1 Etia nguti | reverse complement strand
CAGGGCAACAATGGAATGGTTTAAAACAAAACATATCCATGTGTTAGAATGGCCCAGTCAAAGTCCAGATCTAAATCCAATCGAGAATCTGTGGCAAGATCTGAAAACTGCTGTTCACAAACGCTGTCCATCTAATCTCACTGAGCTGGAGCTGTTTTGCAAAGAAGAACGGGCAAGGATTTCAGTCTCTAGATGTGCAAAGCTGGTAGAGACATACCCTAAAAGACTGGCAGCTGTGATTGCAGCAAAAGGTGGTTCTACAAAGTATTGACTCAGGGGGCTGAATAATTACGCACACCCCACTTTTCAGTTATTTATTTGTGAAAAATGTTTGGAATCATGTATGATTTTCGTTCCACTTCTCACGTGTACACCACTTTGTATTGGTCTTTCACGTGGAATTCCAATAAAATTGATTCATGTTTGTGGCTGTAATGTGACAAAATGTGGAAAAGTTCAAGGGGGCCGAATACTTTTGCAAGCCACTGTATATATGGTCAAGTGACCACTCAGGTGCTTATATGAGTCCATTATGCCAATGTCCATTCCCTGGATGTTTGTTTTTCCAAAAGTCCACCACCAGCTCTTGGTTTTTTGTTGACCTGGAACCGGCGCTGGTACCTGCTGACAAAGTCCTTGGTCAGTTTTACAAGGTAAGTAAGATGAAAGCACACCTATTGCAACAATGACCAAAATATTATATCACATGTTGACAAATGACACTCAAAACAATAATCAAAACTACACATTTCACTTTTTCAAGAGAGATCAGGCCGAGTGGGGAGCAGAAACTGCAATAAATATAACACTTATATAAAGATATTTTAAGCAGCCAAAAAGGACTGGACTGATTATAATGTAGAACACATCATGTACAATAACACAGAGCCATAAAGACTTGCAAACTTGCAAAACAGATAATTTCTTTATTTTAGATACAGCCCCTTTTTAAATCCTGTTGACTGCAGGCTATTTATCAGCATAAGCAACGATATTGTACATAAAAAAACACAAACACTGGAAATCAGTTTTGGGCACAACACCTCGTGCACGCGCCAACGCATTCTTTAAAGCTGTGAAGGAACCACCTCTTAACATTAACAATCAAAACTCCGCCTACCGCAGCTTTCCGCAATAACCTGACATTCCACTGAAGTCGTGGTTCAGAACGTGCCACCGTCTGCAACCTACGCAGACGTCAAGGCCACGTCGACTGAAACAAACAAAAAGACGCTCCAAAATTTTTTCCTGACTTTTTTTTCAGTCTGAAGCAGAGTTTTGACACAGTGCACTATGTTAGATTCGTCTTCTAGCGAAGACACCGGCGGGGAGTCCGACTTAGAGCCTCAGAGGAAACCGGACGCCTCTTCCTCCGCAGGGAAACGGGAAACGGGACCCCCGGGCGGCCAGCAGCTGCGCTCCGCGACACCTGGAAGCCTCGCCGGCAAAAGTGCGAAAGTGAACAGCGATACAGGTGAAGAGCAGGAAAAGAGGAAACGTGAGTGCATCCAGAAGGAGGAAGAGGAGAGGAAAATAAAACTGCAGATTTATGTGTTCGTCCTCCGGTGCATAGCCTACCCGTTCAACGCCAAGCAGCCCACCGACATGTCCCGTCGGCAGCAGAAGGTGAGTTATTGCTGCACACCTGTTGTGTGTCTGCCATGCAAAAACCACTGTCTACCACTGGAAATGTGTTAGCTGGAAGCAAAAGCTCTTACCAGTCTAAAAAGTGACACAAACGGGAAAACTTTGCTTCTTTTTTGTGATCACAAGGACCAACCGGTCAATTCGGTACATATTTATCCACAGTTAATCGTTAATTTGAACTAAATATACGCAGAAACGATGGACCGTTCTGTGAAGGTTCGCAGAATTTTACAGGAGTTTTCGTAGCAACGTTCCCAGACCGGAGCTTGGGAAAGTTTTCTTGGCATCAGGGGAGCATTCCCTACTGGCAAAAATGACAGTACGGAGGATGTTTTACGAACCTTTACCGGACCTCCAGTTTCACAGTTCGGGTTAACGCCGTCCTCCGTGGCGGCTACTGACGGCGGTACTCTCCATTTTCCTCTCACTGCGACGCTCTCAGCAGCGGCTTCAGGTATTGCTGCTCTCGGGCAGTTTAGTTGTGTTAACTGGTATTACAAGTCTAACAAGATCACCATTACACGTTCATACCCTGAAAGCATACAGTGCCACACAACTTCGAATATTTCACAAGGCGTTTTTTAGCAGATAATCAGTTAATTTCTCATCTCATTTATCCGCTTTTTTGCGGCAGGATCTGACACATCTGCATGGGAGATGCAACCTGCTAGTCTGCAACTCATAAACTCACATAAAAGAGAAAAAGAGAGACACAAGATAACGAGTTTATGTTTAAACAAAAACTTTTTACAAAAATGTTGTTTTACGAGTTGCGGCTCATTAAAATCTGTGGTTGAAAGAGAGATTTTTTCTATTTAAGCAGATTTATGAACCCCTTCTTAATATATCTGCTTTACTAAATCAGCACAAAATGTAAGGAAATCTGTTTGGTTGATTTTTTTTTTTTTTAACAATGCTACAAATGCAATAAATCTTACACTGTTGGTAAGCCTGTTTAGTTCCACTTAAATGGTCCTACATTTGTAAGGAAAATGCCTTTTTGTGGATTGAGCAGCAGAGTTGAATAAGTTGCCTCCAGGAAAAACTTGCCTTCTCTGTCAATGCCAAATAGCTTATTCAGCTGTTAACTCCTGTTTGGTGTCGTTTATTGGACTGCATAATTGAAATCTGAAGAAACGCCACATGATGGCAACTATGCTGATAACAAAAGATGTCTAATGTGGCTATCAGATAATTGCTAATAGTTATTGGTGTATCGACTAAGTTGACATTTGTGATACCTGTTAAAGACTAATGTTGTTCAAACGAGAGCTTTAAACATCTCTTGAAAATTCTCCCAAAATGTTGTTCAGTGTGATGACAGTGAACGTCAGCTGTTAGTGAGGGGAGGAGTAAGCTTGAAGAGGCCAAGATGGCACTGTTGGTATCAATACTGTAACACATTTAGATATTTTTAGTATTGATTAATATCTAAGTATTGTTCTTTTATTTCTTTTTTTCCTTAAAAATAAATTAAAATTAGGATAAGAAATCTATTTTAAGAACAAATAATGTACTCTGTAGTGCTTTGTTACCCATAATTCATAGATTCAGGCAGACATTTACCTTGAAACAAACACTGAGGACTCTCTGCTGCTGCTCTCACACTGACAGAAGTGATGGACGGCTGCCAAACATACAATGTAAAGAATACACAACAACATAAACGACCTCGTAAAATAACAACACTAAAAGTAGCTAACAGTTTCTGCAGTTTTCCCACAAAATGTTAACTGTCATTATGACAGTTACTCTGTTATGCCGTGCCTGTCCCTGGAGCCAAGATATGTTAACAGTCTACCATTTGTTGACATAAAACGCATGGCTTTACCTTTTTTATTTCCTAATAATGTTAGCATGCTAAATATGACATTATCTTAGCCCATGAATAGCTTGGTTAGAAACATTAACATAATAAACATTGTTTATTGTTATGTGACGGTCTTGGCAACATATTAATTAGCAAACTGTACATAAGCTGAACAGGCAAAAAATACTCACACGAGTCCCTCAGCTTCTGCGGTGTTGTGGGCCCCGCTCTGTTAGTGCCCTTGCTACATTGGTGAGGCCGGGACTTGTTGGTTGACTTATACTAGATCTCCGTGGGGGCTCTGTACACTGGTGCAGACCTCCCTGCATGTTTCTCACACAGCACGCTGGTGTTCTCGGGTTCTTGGTCTTTGCTATTTGTTGTGACCGGTTTGCAAACTATGAATTGGTACACTACCACTAGGATGTACTGTTGTGGAAATTTAGTGCATTAAATAAGAGAAGTCACACTGTTAGAGGTGTTTTTGAGCGGTTTATTCTTGCAAGAAGGAATTCAGCCAGTACAAGGCACTCTTGGTGTGTAATCTTAAAATGAATTCAACCCGAAAAGGATGCTTGCGTGTTAGGGTTAGGTTGATTGTACTAAGAGTATGACACATTCAAGGAGCTAGTAGCCAGCTCAAATCATTTTAGCCAAACACACAGCTCTACAAAGTTTTTTTTTTAATTTTGTTTTGATTTTTAAAACAAAACATGTCTGTATTTTCAGAATATACAAATTAAGCCCAGTTCTATCAAATTCCACTTTTTGTCTTACCATTGCTATAGTATAATTTATAGTATAATTTTGAACTTTCCAGTGCTCTGTAACATTGTATTGGCATCACTTTGTGTGTCTGTGCGTTTGTATGTGTAACTTTTTAGCTAACCTTAATGTGCAATGCAGTAAGACCCATAAACATTTTAAAAGCCTCTATTTTAGGGTAATTGAAGCTACAGTTGCTATTGTTACATTTTTTGTTTTTTGTTTTTTACAAGTCTTTTCTGGGCTAGATTGGATTACAGGATGCCCTGAAGCACTGTCCTTGACGATTCAGCTGATTATGTGAATAGTTTTCCTTCTGTTTGTCCACATTAGAATCACATGAATGTATTTTTGGAGAGCTGGAGTGTACCCCGGTGTTTTGACATTTCGGCATACATATCAGAGTACCATACATCGCGTTAATTCGCATGCGTGCGCATTGTCAAAAAATTCCACTACATATGTCGGAGTCGTCAGTTCATCGCACAGACGACAAAAGTTAAGTAAATAATGTTTATTTTAACATAAGCACATTTTTCTTTTTACCTATTAATGGTTAAGGTTAGGGATAGGGTTATGGCTCATCTCACAACGTATGGTTATCTACCAGATAACCATACGTGAGTGATTACAAGTGGTGCTCAGCAGCGGCTTCCTGCGCCTTAATGGTGGGCATGAATAGATGATGCAGCAGTGTGAAAAGCAAACAGTGTGGAGGGTCTTTCCACACTGTTGAGACAAAGGAAGCTAACATCTGGTTCAGTAAATCAATAAATGGCCTGATGACAAACTCATTAAGTGGATCAGGATCTTGTGCCAAGAACAGTTGTGAATCTAGTGTTTTGGGTCCTTTGGCAAAAATTCACAAAGAGCCTGTCCAATCAGCATTTATTATGTTATAGGTAATTTAATAATACAAGATAAGTCTAGTGAAATGACAGGTAGAATATTAATTTGGAAATGGGAGAGATTCTATTTATTTACATAACAATGCCAAAGATCAAGCTGACTGGTTATAAAGTTGGCTTCTATGTTTTTTCGAATAAGGATAATACTTTCTGCATCTGTCAGTCAGCTAGTCTTCTCAGGTCCAAGTCACATAAATTTCATCAGCGTGAGTATTCCTACAGACGTCCATGTTGTTGTCTGTTTTTATGACCTTGTGGATTTGTCCAAAGAGAATATACTAGTGATGGGCAAAGCGAGGCTTTGTGAATCACTGAAACATTTGAAGCATTTGTGCCGGAATTGTATCAAGGCTTCAAAACAATCTGAAACTAATCTCCACCATGACACCTTAGGCCAATTTGGGTATCACTACATCTTGATAATGCTATTCTGTGAAACAATGACGCAGACAAGCCCAGCACAATTACAAACAAGCTACTTACTATACCAGACTGTCAATAACTGTGATCAACACATGTTTTGGAGAATTCCCCACACAAAGACAGCAATCTGTGATTGTGCTGATCAGTGTGCTTCAGCAAAACTCTCCATCTGTTAACATTCGTGTTGCTCACAGTAAATCAATTTATAAAGTAAAACATTCTTAGAAAAGACTGCAGTGTTTACTGTAATAACCACACAGGTTTCCAGCTGTTTTTTAACTCAGTCGGCTTCTATTTTTGCTCACAGCCCTGAAACTTCAGATGTGTTTGGTTGACTTTTAAGTTTTCTGGGAGTTCGTGTCATCGGGCTTGTTCTACACACTGTCAACCAAAGCTAGAAGCTGGCATAGCGTTGGCTTTTATTTTGAATTAATTAAAAAAAAAATGTATTTAAATGAAAATACTATGTGCTTTCCTTCTTTGTAAGTTAACATGTATTATATTTTCTGACCAGTCATAAATCACTTTCACGCACATCTTTAAATCATCCTCTGCTGAGCAACCTCTAACCATGCAAGCCTCCTGTTGTTTTTGAGATATTCACAATGGAAGCGTCAGCGAGAATAAAAACGAAAAGAAAAAATTCATCTGTCATGAAAATTGTTTAGAAATAGATCATCTGTAATTAATGAATGTGTTTTTCTAGCTTTTCTTTTTACAGTATAAATATATTCTTCATGGTGGCCAAGTGTGTAAGTAACGCAGTGTGTGACGTCACTTGATGCAGCAAATAACATTTTCTGTTGAAAGTAGTCTGTTTTCTAGTTTTTTCTAAGTCGGAGCTGAAAATTTCTGCGTGTTTTATTTCCTCGATGAAAGCAGAGGTGGTGTTTATTGAGATAATTTCATGATTTTACAGCGCAGTGTGCCGCTCTCTCTCTGCTGATAGGAGTGAATGGAGCTCACCCACCAGTCTCTCCCTCTCGCTTTCTCTCATCTATATGCCAGTAACCATTAAAATAAGATATTTATGCTATTTATATATCTATATAATGTTTGTTTTATTACACTTTGGATTCCAGTGTTTAAGTGCTTGGATAGTCTGTATTAGTCTTCACAATCCACAGCAAAATAATAATGAGAGAGAGAGTGTATTAAATCGAAGCAGTAGCATCATAAGTGTTAATTTAGTAATTACAAGGCCCAAACCCAAATGACTCTGGTGAATACAAAATGTGAATCCTAGGCATTTCTGTTATAAATCAAAGACGTGTAACAGAAATGACTACTTGGGTGTCAGGTGCTTGTGCTTTTGACTGTTAAGTAGATTAAATTTAGTATGGCTTGCTAGGTCTAACATGAAAACTGTTATCAAAAAGTTGAGGATCAAGCTCATAGCCAGATAGAAAGAGACAGAGCTGTTTCTTCGAAAAAACCCTTTCAGAACTATCAACAAAATTGCTAATATGATGAAAGTCATTTTTCAGGCTCAGAATGGACATTTTGTAGACAGATAAAATCATCTATCTTCTTATAGTACTCAGTGAGTCTGTCTTATTTGTCAAAAATATTGTTTTTCTGTTATTTTTAATAATTTGTTAAACAAAAATGTTTCAATAATGGGACTATTAATGTATTATTTGGAGTTTGCCTACTTCCCTTTAGCATAAATCATTAAGTTAGTTTAGCTGGGTGTAGTTCTCTCTGGGTGTGTTTTCCTCACATAAACTTTACCATTTTTACAATTTCATCTGAGAGAACAACATTCAGTTTGTTTATGACTGAAAATCCCCTAGTTCTTATTTTGAAAGTTGCGTTGCCACTAGCGAGCTAGACATGGCCTTTCCCTCTTGTGTTTTTTCTATTGGCAGGCTGACAAGGTTCTGTTGTTTAGGTCCTTTTCCTCTCCAGAAAGACGTGTTTCGTTGTCAAACTCTAACGTCTCCATCATAGACTGCAGCAGGTGACCGTAGACCTTGTTCTTATCTGGTGATCTGCTGTGAGCTGGAGAACCACTCTAAACGGAACCTGTAGCAAATGGAGCAGAAACCTCTAAGCCAAATTCATTGAAGGACTATGGTTTCCAGCTGCAGCCCAACGTGATAGTTAGAGAATTATCTTTGACAAACACTGCAGTCACAACCAAGGAGTAGTCTGTCAGAATTTCTCCTTCAGGCATTCAGTCACTCCTTCAGTTCCTGTTTCAATAAAGTCTGTTTGCTTTGTCTGTTTGCATGTGACCTCAGCCTCTTTATTGTAGTTAATCAATTTACAGCACACTCTTGCGTGCCTTACTTGATGTTATTGATTTATAGCTGTCAGGGGGAGCAGTTTTTTTGTTGTTGTTTTTTTTTTTTAATAATACAAGTTAGAAAAAGTAGAATAACAAATCATTGTAGGGAGAGAAGTGAACATGAACATCACCATGAAAATTGAAAATAAAATACAAATTAAGCTATTTTATGTCTTTGTTTTCTCAGCTGCACTGAACATGACTTCTTTTTAACTATCTAGTTTGTGTGTTATTATACCCCTCATAATACAAGGAGCTACTGATCATACATTATTACCGGCTGAATTAATTTACAGTTTTATTGTGTAGGCTGTGAGAGCTCTTGCCACAATCTAGATTTAGTAAGCACTTAGTGCAGTGGTTAACACAATCTATGGAACCACTCCTGTCTTACATGACAAGGATAGTTTTCCGACAGGCGGATTAAAAGCCATCAGATTTGTTTGAATGGATTTAGTTGAATAAGAGACTGGTCCTTTTTACCCCTCAGCCATAAAAGGTTGAAAGGGTATTGTTGTTAGCTGGGTGTGCAGGTGGCATGAAGACCTAAGTTTGCGAATGTAATAACTTGAGAATGAGGCAACATAAGAGCTTCAAATTAATACCATAGGTGCATATACTAAGAATCTTGGTAGAGTTTGACTCTGTCACCCTGACCTCAAGGTCAGAGGTCAAGTCTACTGAAAATTTTATGAATGCGGAAGCTCAAGAAAGTAGGACTTTGAAACAGATACCATAGGTGTGTCTAGTGGGAGGCTGAAGAGTAGCACTGGTGGTTGCCAGTATTTTTACTTCTGCATTCATCCTGATGTTTTTTTCCAAAACTGAAGAAATGTCAGTGTGTTTCTTGCAACCATAAATACCAAGCCATAACACCTTGTCTCACAAATGAGATGGAGCCTCTAACGTGCAGTAATTTTGCTCTTCAAACTCTTTCCAACATTTAGCCAATAAGCTATTTTGGTTTCATCAGTCATTGGTTTACCAGTGGTTCATTTTTAGTTTATTTGGCACTTGACAGCGTACACTATATTACTCTGCTTGTGCCAGGGGACTGGATCCTTAGGGTGGATCCGATGGCAGTGTGTTTTAGGGTTTGAAAGCCACAGAGACGAGGTACTTACAGAAGATGCATCTCAGCTGTTTTGATACTGCTGGGATCAATAAAGGTTGTCGCTTAGGCAGCAGCTATCCTTCTCTCTCTCTGGAGCATTCTTTAGGTGCCTTCCCAGCTTTCACAAATGTCCAACCAGGATAACCACATTTACTCAGGGCATTCATAATATGATGTTTAAGAGGACTGTTTATAAGGTTGGGGAAACCTGCAGTCAGCTGAGACCGAAGAAGTCCCTTAGATGAGTGATGAAGTGTTTCTCCCACAGAAAATGTGACGTCCAGATGAACAGAATCTACTTCTTGGGAAGTAATTAAGTAGTAAACCTTAACATTAGCTGTTCAACTATGAACAATACCCAATAGCCACATTAGCCATCTGTTGTCATTACCGTGGGTACTACCAGACTGCAGTGAGATAACAGATGGATAATTATTGCTGGCTGAATAGGTCACGATGGAGTATTGGGCTATGGGAGAGTGGATTATGTACATATGGGGAACCGGGCGGATTGCTGGTTGTACAGATCAACAGAGGAACCGTAGTTGAACAGAGCAGAGAGTCAAGAGTGTGGAGAACGAATCAGAGCAAATAAAGAGTGAAATCTGGAGGACTTCAGACCTGAAAAGCAGACTTGAAGAGCTGTAAACTGAGGTTTGATGACAAGGTGACAGATGTGGACAAACTGATAAACTTGACCTTTTTTACTTTTGCAGTAGTTTATTAAAAGCTGTTTATTTTGTTATAGCCAGCTGTAGAGGTCAGTGTTAAAATATAGGCAGTGACCAGTTAAATCTTGGATAGTAAGTTCTGTTTTATTTTTTTATCTATCTACCTACCTACATAAATCAAATTCAATTTACGTCAATTTTTTAGCATAACTAATACCACACTTTCATTTTCAACTTTTCCTTTTTTTTGTTAATTGGGAAACAGCACTTTTGCAAAATGCCTCTTCCATGAAGTTTTCTTACTTTTGTGATACTAAAAAGGGGTAATTAAGATTAGTTTAAAAAAAATTTGAAAAGGGGGGAAGCACTTCTAGCCCATTACTCCATTGTTGAAAGAGGGAAAGGAAATACATGAATATTAACTGTTAAAACACACGCGTGCACACACAACAAGAACTATTTACATCCAAGCTGAGGGAAGCCATCAAGGAAGGTCCTGTATTGTGTATAAACAGTTTAATTAACAGATGTATTTTATTATCTTAATTGATGAGATATATAACCAAATGTGTGATTAGTAACAATCTTTTCTAATTTTTTTTTGTTCTGTTTTACTAGTGTTAAGCGGAATTCTATCAATGGGTTGGTCCTTAAAAGAGGCTCTTACACCTCTCAAATGGCTGAGAGCTCTTTCAAATAGATGCAAGTAAAACACAGCAAAAATAAATCAAATCAAAGATTGAGCAACACTTAAATCTATTTTCACCTGTTTAGCAGGAGTGGGACCGGTGGATGTTTGCCCAGTGTCGCAGCGGTCATGTCAGTGGTAGGATCCGGGGGTTTCTCTGTGAATTTCACATTTACGGAATCAAATTCAAAGTAATGTGAGTACTTCCACGCTTTAAACGCTGCACGGTCGTACTCTCTCCCGCACTCCATATTATCCATTGTTGATATGCACACGTGTGTTGCTGCCACGGACCTCGCACGCTCGTACGCCATTGTCACGAGACACTCTCACAAAGTCACAGTTTAGTAACTCAGTAATGCAGCGTGCTTATGGGAAAGTAACAGTAATCTAATTAATTTTTTTGCAATAGTAATCCCTTACTGTAATCAATTACTTTTTTCAAGTAACTAGTAAAGTAACGCGTTACTGCCCATCTCTGGTCATGACCAACTCCATTTTTTGCTAAGTGCTTTAATGAGGGTTTAGCGGGAGTTGTTGGACTGTTTGAGTTTTCCAAACTAGAGTTCTTTGATATTATCATGAATTGTTATTAGTGGGTCTGGTTTTTTGTTTAGACAGTACACTACAGATCGCTGGTGTTTGTGGATGAAACAATCGTACATTTACATGTTTTTGAGGTGTCTGGAGTGGAATTCAAATCCATTTTGTAGTGAGTGAAGAAAAATGCATACAATTCTCTAGTAGTTTTAATTTCTCCAGTGTGCAAAATGGGCATTCTGGCAGTTGTCAGCTGGGTTTGATTGTACCTTTTTTGGTCTGCTACAGTCTTTCTTGTTGAATTACTGATAGCTCAGTTTTTCCAGTTATTCTCTCAATGACTGGATCTGCCATGATGAGTCTCCCCCTCTGTGGAACATCTTGCGTCACACAGAAAATAATTCCTCACAGTGTTACTGGAGACCAGCGTAATACTATCCATAATAAGTATCAGATATACTGATTTATGTTGTTATGGTTTGAACATTAGGATTCCTCATCAACCCAGAGCCATCCCGCTACACTGGTGCCATGTTCGTTCACTGTAACAGGCCTATTTGATACAGAAATAAATTGGCATGAAAAAAGAATGGGACAAATAAATAACCTGTCATATATCACTATATATTCATCCCCTTTTATCTGGTTCTCTACCAGAGGCCTGGGAACTTATGGGTCCTACACAGTATCTTTGCTGTTCCTAGGACTGTGCTCTTCCAGATAGAGATCTCAGATGTTGTTCCTGGGACCTGCTGTAGCCACTTGCCCAGTTTGGAGGTCACTGCCTCGAGTACTCCGATTACCACAGGAACCACTGTTACCTTCACCCTCCACATCTTCTCTAGTTCCTCTCTCAGCCCTTGGTGCTTCTCAAGCTTCTAATCCTTCCTGATGTTGCAATCACTTAGTCATAGTCATAGATGCAGCAATACTATCTTGCTCCCCCACTACTATGTCAGTTTGGTTAGCCATCACCAGTTTGTCCGTCTGTATCTGGAAATCTCACAGGATCTTAGCTTGGTCATTATCAGCAACCCTAGAGGACGTATCCCATTTTGACCTTGGGAGTTCCAAGCCATACTTGGGACAGATGTTCCTGTATACTCTGCCAGCATCTTGGTTATGGCATTCCATGTATGCCCTGCCTGCTAGCATCTTGCACTTTGCTGTTATGTCCCAGATTATTTCAGTGGCATCTCTGCACAACCTGCACTATGGTCTTGCCTGGTGTGGTAGAATCCAGTCTCTATCGATCTTGTGCTTAGAGCTTGTTCCTATGTTGCCGTGATTAGATTAGTGCCTCTGTGCTGTCTTTCAGTCTAGCTTTGTCCACTTGTTCTATTTGGTTGTTGTATATGCTGTAAAGCGGCCTGTCCTTCCATGATGGCTCCTCTTTATGCTCGTCTTCTTTCTTGGGCTTCTGCTGCCTGAGCTATTCTCTAAGCACGTGATCAGTTGTGGCCAACTTTCTGATGTTGGAACACTGAGAAACTAGTTGTTTCACCGTTAGTCTAGATGTTGGATGTCAAAGAATCCATAGGTCCCACATACTTTTCATGTAACCCCTTCTGCTGGGATTTTCTCATGTAGTAGCATTTCAATAGCTCCCTATTCTCATTCCTTTTCCACTTATGCCTTCTTGTTCCAGTAGCCCACTTCTCATCTGTGTGTCCTGGTTCCTCAACACTTGACGCAGACCTTGTTAATCCAAGCAACGTCCGAGCAATTAAAATATGTTTTTACCAAAGATTTATTATAAATCGCAGTTCTTTATATTTTTGTATTCAACATGCCCTTGCAAATGAGATGCCACATTCTCTGTTTGCATTTGTTTGATGTGTTATATTCAACACATGTTGCACGTATGTAGCTTAACGGTCACCACCATTTTTATCTGTGGTGGAATTATGTTTGAATCACCACAAAATACGGAATGAAGAATTTGAAAACCACCCACAAGGTGGGTTTTTGCTAGCCCTTTAACAGTGAATTAAAGCTTATTTGTTTTGTTGTTCATTCATACTGCCACTTCCTCATCTTAAACTCTCACTTCATAATAATTATGCCCTTCTCTGCCATCATTCTTTGTCTCATTTCTCTCTGTGCTTCATTTTTGTCTTTCTTAGGTCAATAAGCAGCAGCTACAGGCAGTAAAGGAGCGTTTTCTTGCTTTCCTCAATGGGGAAACTCAGATTGTGGCTGATGAAGCTTTCTGCAATGCTGTGAGAAGCTACTATGAGGTAAAGTGATTCAGTGAGTTTTGTAAAATATTTTTCACAGAAACAAATGTGATTTTAGCTTCACAATTCTATGGCAGGACTGGGACTCTCTTCAGGCATTGCCTTAATTCCTGTTATGTTGTTTCTGACCCACAAACAGCCTGACAGAAAGGTGGAACCAACCTTACGATATACTCTTATAGTTATTTGACTGTGTCCTCCTTATTTGTTTTCAACAGAGGTGGTGAATTTTCACAGTTTGTCAATATTAATGCTGACATGAAACTACTGGAAACTTTTCCATGCTTATAAAGTGCCTTGAATGCTGTAGCAACATTTATAAGTATAAGTAAATCCTAATTTTCCTTTCTACTGACTTATTGTTATTGATGATGCACAACTTAATTTGGAATGTGAATCTGTTTAAACAAGGTACTAGCAGCAGCATTGTGTCCAGTGCCACAGCATTATACCCAGCTTTAGTTGCAACAGCTTTCTTGCCTGTTCTACTGTTTCAAGCACAGATAAGCTGACAGATAACTAAAACAAGTGACAGGCCTATTGTCTCATTTATTAAGATGTTTCCTTCAAAATGCTGCCAGAGTAAAACTGAAAGAAATCAACAAACATATCTTGCTTTGACACTCATTTAGATATGTTGTCATATAAACAGTGGAAACACACTGCAAACAACAATGTAAAAAACAACAAGTCCTACTGTATAAATGCTGCCCAAGTATGCAGTAAACATGAAAGGTTTTATACAGTGTCACAAATCTAGGCAGTTGGGCAACTTTCCTAACCACATTAATAATGCATCTCTGAAATGCTAATATACAAATCAAATAATGGGCAATGAGACCTAAAGCTACATAGCAGTATGCTAAAATAAACTTCCATACAAATCACAAATGTATGTAAAGTACTGAAAATGATAATGACATCTCAACAACTCAAAATACAGGCAGTGCTTTCCATAGAGTAACAATATGGATGGTGGTGGATTCAGCTGACCAGGGAACAGCTGACTGAACGTGCTTACCGGTGGAACCGGTAACATAGGGCCGAAGAGGACTTGGACAGTTGAGAAGTCGAGGACATTGAAAAGTCTCTTGACTTTCTAATGGATGAAATCAGGTTGCAACAGAAAATCATCACTGACAGTGTGGAGGAGGTAAAGCTCTTCCACATGCAAAATGCAGAGAAAGAGTGTCATTAAATATCAGCAGAAACAGAACCTCAGTTTGGTGTTTCACAAAGCTGCTGATCTCAGATCTGCAGAACTTCTGTTTTAAACACTGAATGTAGTCAGCTGCATGAAGAGGACATGAGATTTTCTCTGACACAATTAAAACCTGATACAGGTCAAAGGTCATCACTTTTATGTTGAACTAAAAACTTTAATCTACAATTCTTTCACACTGTGTTTTGCTAGTAGTGTAGAGCATAATATATATTTACACATATAATGTTCTACAAATTATATGTAAAGTAAAGGTCTCCATCACAGTGTTCATGACTCACAGTGGAGCTCTGAAGATTTCCCTGTGAAGGAGCTATTGGTGAAGATCATGAGTCCAGCTTGATCCCTCCGATGTCTTCAGCTTCAGTGTTCCTGATGTTTCTGAAATGATGTCTTTCTCAGTTGGTCAGCAGAACATCTGGCACAGGACAGCTGTGATGAAAGAAAGGGAAGAAGCTTCTCCAAACCTCTGGACCCAGGAAACCCAGCTTGGCCCTGTCATGGTCTTGCTCACTAGTTTTCCCCCAGGGTGAATGTAGCTGTTGATAATAATGTGGACTCTGTTCTTAAATGAAAATAACAAATTACACTACTATGAAACCTTCTGATGTTTTTATTTAAAGATTCCATCTTACCAGGCTGTGGAGTGCTCTATGAATGTGATGGATCTAAAACTGTTTAAATCTTCGGTTTTATATCATCCTTAGTCTTATTTTAAAAATCTCAAAGGACAACATTACATTTCTGATATTAACAGTAACTCTGGGCCTCTGTGGAGTGGGCAGCTGATGTCATCTCTGTCTAAAACTGGGTAACAAAAACTAAGGAGTGCTGAATCATTCAAACATACAAACTGTTAGAGTAACAGGTTTGTAGCATCGCTAAATAGCTAGCAACAAGCCTCTAACACAGTGGGTATGCTAACGGCTAATCTAGCAAACAAATTAACAGAGTAGTTTTAGATGTTATAGAATTATAAGATGATAAGCTGTGTGTCTTTTTCATAATAGTAACATGGTTGCATTTACCTTAATTGAATGAGTCGTCAGTCACGGTAAACCCACTAGCAAATAAACTGGAGTAGCCGGGTTACATACAAAGTGTGGGCAGGAGCAGATGCTCCATCTCAAGTCACTACTACGCAGACTCTGGCTCCAAAATTGCAGCATGGCAGCTCCCACAAGCGGGATATTTTCAAGAGCACCTGGCTGCAGACACTGTGGAGCGACAGTAACCGGAAACAGGTGACCTCCACAGTAGGTGGAAACACGTGACTTCAAATTTGAACACAGTTACATTGCACGAGCTGTGTCTCAATATGCGTGCTGGTGTGTACACAGTACATATAAAAAGTTTGAAATACTCTTTTTGGATCACAAAAAATACTTTTAAGATATTTTCATGCGAGAATGTTGCTGCAGCCACTGTGGAGCGCCACAGTGGGCAGAAACGTGACCTCCACAGTATTTTCATGTGAAAATGTAGCTGTGTAAACTTCAAATATCTGCTCAGTTTATCAAGACATCACATATTTGCCAAAGTGCTCTCACATTTTTGGAGACGTCTGTTACCCAGCAGCTCGATAGCAGACCGGGATGTCAAGGCTCACTAGACCGGGCGAAAACAGCAAACTCCCGGAACATCGTTTTCAACCCCCCCGCGGTCTTTTGCTACTCAGAATTGAGAAACGTCCTCTGTTTTTGTGTTGTGTCCCGTATTGCAATATATTGGACGTGGTTTTACCTACTGTGGAGGTCACATGTTTCCGGTTAATTTTGGAGCTCCACAGTGGCTGCAGCCAGACCCTTCTCGATATTTTGGCTTCATTTTTGCACAATAGGAGGAAGTGCTGTCGCGTCTTCCATCTTTTCTACAGTCATTGGTTTGAACGCCTCCGTATGAGTGGCGAAAAATATGACACTGCTGTGTACGTCAGCGCCTACGCAACATTTATGAGTGGCGGAAAAAAAGGCGTTTTTTGGCCGGTCAGTGAAGGCGTTTTTCCCTTGAGTTTTACACCATTGACTGTGTTCAACCCTGCACAGTGCTGGAGGCCATAAAACCTATAAAAAATATAACAAGATGGTTAAGGATTGCAGATGTAAATGTTATTATTCAGATGGGTACAGGAGACGATGAATCAGTTAGTTAAACACACACCAATTAGTTAAACTGCAGGAATATCTTATAAAGACCTGGATGCCCTCTAATTTTCAGCTTCAAATTCATATAAAACTTAGGTTATTGTACTTATTGTTATTATGTATAAACCCATGATGCAGAGAGTGCTTCTTCTTCAGTCACCTTTTTCACTCACTATGTGTTTATACACTTCTCTGTTTTTCCTTCCCACTTTCACCAAAGCGCTTGGTCATAGCAGGTCACAGGTCTCTGTTTTCTACGTCATTCAGTTTGAATGATGTAGAAAACCTTTTATTCTTTTCTTTGTGGATCGGGAGATGGCTGCACCTCCATCTGCTTGGTTCTGTCGGAGGTTTCCTCAGTTGTTATTCGTGTAAGTACAAAGTCATGCTGAATAGGTTTTAAATAAACTATATTTTATATTTTGATTTTGAGGATTAAGTTTTCTCAGGCTCCTGAAAATGTCCAAGTTTCATCCAGTTTCTCACTATCTTTTTGCCTGTTTTATTGCCTTAACTACATGACTGATGTTATTTTCTCACAAAGGAAATCCTTTAGAGGAAACAAGTCACCTTACACTTGTTTACAAGCAGTTATTGTGCCATTGTCAGTGTCATTCTGCACATGTAAGCTCAACTGCAGGCGTGCACTTCGCTTTGGTGTTGTTTTGGCTGGTTGTGTACCTACATATATGTTGCTGTGGTGGAGGCACCAGTGTGAGGAGTTCCTGTAATGTTCAAAATTAGTCATTAAGCTAACATTAATGTTAGCCTATTATATTATTAGAGAATGGCAGCATCAAAGTGCTATGCCACATGACCTACGTCCAATATATACAGAGATTAGAATATACTCACTCCTGTTAACAGTGATGTACAACAATGGTGTTTCCCCGTCTGCAGGTGAGCTATGAATGCTACCAGACAATCCTGAAAGATATGTCCCGTCCAAGCTTAGTTCAATTATGTGGCAGAGCAATGATCTGAAAAACACCAGCAAATCCACGAGTGAATGATCCAAAATACCAAAATGAAGGTTGGCAGTTAATGCAAATGGTTGTTTGCAGTTTTTCTCCCAAGGGTCACACAAACAGTTATGCGGTTTAGGGGGCAATTAGTTAGCAGTGAACTGTAGAGGGTGCTACAGTGTTGACTTCTGGTTGAGTTTACGGCCATCCATGAGTTCTGTTTTATTTGAGGGTTCAACTGCCTGGAAGAGTTTAAGATAGTGGG
>VUQG01024322.1:11548-22139 GCA_015106755.1 Etia nguti | reverse complement strand
AAGAAATGGAATAATATTTAAATGCTTATCAGAACTGAACACAATACAAATAATCAATTTCAATAACATGTAAACACAAGGACTCAGTCTACGAATAGGAGTAGTAAAATAGATGTGCTTAATCTCCCTTGTACCATAGGCCTATTAGTATAAGTGGAAATACACTAAAAATGACCTCCAAGTATTCAATTCTGAGTATAGTAAAATAACCGATTGACATCAAAACAGTAACAGGAAGTCTGCTTACAGTTATCACCCATAAAACGTATTTTCAGCTGCTTTAAACATTTACAGCTTTTCACATGTTAATGACTTGGTTAACGATCTAACTAGCATAACAATAGTAGGTTTCAGAGACACCCAACAACTGTAACCGCACCTCCGTACATCACCTGTCTAATTAGCCACATTTAGCTTACCGCTGTCGAGTGGATGCTCAGCGTTTACGTGACGCCACAGCTTAGTAAACCCTCCGGTTTCGCTCTGCCCTCTACGACAACAAGTGCAAAACCATACTTTGTGAACAATATCAGTTTAAATGTTTGTTTGTTTTTACTCGTTAGAGGTTAATCTCTCCAGCTTACCGATAACAAAGTTTTAGCCTACCTGCTCTGCTCGCCTGTACAAAGCAAGACCCTGAAACCTGCGAGCTGGTACTAAGGAGGGACAAGAGCTGCCTAGAGCTTCACTGATTGGCTGACACGAGAGGAGTGGAATAAAACAATAGGCTCTCATCAGAGCTCATCAACACTTGGAGAAACTTAACCCTTGTTTAACCAAAACAAATATATAAATCTGTGTCCCTTTTTTGTTTAAATAAATATATTAATTATGTGTCACTGTCTTTAAAGAAGGGCAGTAAGAGCAGAAACAATGAACATGAAATGTTTTACTTTTCTTTCTTTTTTTTCCTTTTAAGACGACTTTAGGAACTGGGTTACACCTATCTACAGTTTTAATAAATTTTAATTACTAAAAAGGTGGAACTATTAGAAATGCAATAGGAACCTGTAACTTATAGGAAAAGATCGAATGGCAATGGGTCCATTCTGTATGTGGTACGGTGCATATCATCGTCTGCTGTTTATGTTGATTATTATACATATCTTTTCTGTTATTTGAGGTGTTGGGCAAGTTACTTTGAAACTTGCAGCCCTCTGTCAGTGATGGTTCTTCTGGATGTAGCATGCAAATGTCTGGAAAGATTCCCCTCTCACTGCCATCTGGTGACCATATTTCACCCTCAGTTAGTGGTGCGCAATGGTAAAGACACAAAATAGTAAAAAAAAAGAAGGTACCAATTGTTAAAACTTAAAACCTCTGGTGTAAACAATCAGGTGCAGCCCTGATGCTAGCTCCTCCAGTTGACCCATAATTTCACAGAGCGCCATTGCAGACTCAAGAGGTGAGTTCACAACATTAAACAACACTTTACGAGAAATTTCAAGAAGTCGGAAAAACTCTTATTTCAATAACATTTACAGTAAGTATTAAACATTCGTCTTCGTCCCCTCACCCCAATCAGTCATTGCAGATGGCCGCCACTCCCTGAGACTGGTTCTGCTGGAGGTTTCTACCTGTTAAAAGGGAGTTTTTCCTTCTCACTGTCACCAAGCACTTGCTCATAGGGGGTCATATGATTGTTGGAGTTTTTCTCTAGTTTCCTTGTATTTTTGTAATGTTTTCACCTTACAATATAAAGCACCTTGAGGCAACTGTTGTTGTGATTTGGCACTATATAAATAAAATTGAATTTAATCAAATTACCATGAATCTTACCTTGGCAGGTGCATACATTAACGTTAGCCATTTAAGTATCAGCAATTATCCATCAACCACATTAGCCGTCTGTGAAGTTATCATTAGGGTAGCAGCTAGCAGCTGTGGCTAATGATAAACCATAACATTAATGTTGGAGCTATGCGGCAAACATTATTAGTCCTGCCAATCTGTAAAAACTGTTGTTCCTCTTAAAGTCAAAGACTGAAGCTGAGAAATGACTTTGAGCAGCTAGCTTACCTTGCCAAGTTGATTTGATCTGCAACAAAAACGCAGTCACCAAATGTTTAGCACTACCTGAGACAATCTAAAAACCTATTTTGTTTTTTTTTGCACTAACTAAATAAATTGTATAATGAAATATACTTACACTTGTGTTTTTGCAATATGTCAGACAGAATAAAATAGTATTACAACATGTGAGAACCTTAAGAGTAAGTACAGCACAGAAATTTACCAAGAAAACATGGATACAAATTCTCAGAGAAATCACAGCTTGTTAGTTACAGACTGAAACTTTATGGGCAGAATGTGTTTGTGTTCAGCTTAGCTCTCCAGTTTCTCTCCTTTCCCCTCAAAATCTGTAAGTTTATGAAGCAGATTCATCATGGTCAGTGATAAGGGCTTTCTTTGCTAAAGATAAGATATTTTCAGCTCCTGTGGACATGTCCTTGTGACTATGTCTGATTTCATCCTTGCACCAAAATTTTAAAATTCACATTCTCTGAAACACAGTCAGAGTACTAGTATAAAGTATAAAGACCAGATTTTCTGTGAGTAAACCACTCAAATCAATAATAAATAAAAAGATGCCTAGTAACTACAACAATGCGACTGCCCTAGGAGTAGTTACTTTTAGGATTTTTAAGAAACGTTTTATTTTAAAGGCTAAATAGCCAAAACTCTGAAATGTGTCTGATTATCGGATTCCCCGTATAACATTAAAAGTTAGTTATCAACAAGAAAGATTTTTGTTTTTCGTGCTGCAAAACTGTAGCGTAAGGCCTGAAATGGGCTATCTTGTGAATCCTGGAGTTAAAACTAGTAAAAATTCTTCAAGACTACACCATTTTAACCAGATTACATGAGTTTCAACCTCTCTTCATCGACTCCTTACCCACATCAGATGCCTGTAATGACAAACAAATTTCTACATGAGCATTCCTGTTCATACCAGTCTGATTTCAAATCTCAAACCTTGATTTCCATCTCATGCACTGTGGGCCCTATCTGTCCCCACAGTTTTCCTACTGCAACCCTTTCTCTGAAATAGCCTCCGCAGATATTTTTGAATCAATTTTATTTATAGCTTAAAACTTATAAATAAAATTGACTTTTTGAATAATAGTCTTTAAATTTAAAATGCCTTTCACTTGAATGGTAATTTGCAGCAGGGACCAAATCAATGTAGATAACACTGATAACAGAGGCAGAGCTGTCAAGAATTAGCAGTGCTGTCTCCATGGTAACTGCTGAGTGAATTCGGCAGTGTTTTCACCGACCAAAGACCTGCCTTTGACATCATGCCCTGTGTAGTTAACCCTTGATCTAAGAAACACACAGAGGCACATTCAGATGTATAATCACACACACACACCCACACAGGTGCACAGACAGTCCGCGCGCATTCGCAAAGTGAAAGCTGGGTTGACTGTGAGCCATCATTAGGCCTCTGACATGTAGCATACAACACTCTAGTATCCCCGAAGGCCCTGAGTAAGGTTAACCAGGCTTTTCACACTCAGCTTTCCACTCACACAAAGGGGCAAAAGAAGAATAGTGGTGCAAGAACAAATGCTTTGGTGAGTATCAAGAATTGCAAGTGCCGTGGAAAAAGACCTTTTCTGGGTGTTTTTCAACTAAGAAAGAATGAAGATTGTCTTGTTAGCTCAAGCGCCATCATAATGCACACAGATATAAAAGTGGATTTTACTCACTTTTTGCCTGCTTTGAAATCTCACTGAGGATTTTCTTACTTTTATACATTTAGTGGGTATGCAGGAAAAATCAAGTGTGCACAGCGGGAGCTGTTTTGAAGGCTGACTGTGTGTCTCTGCACATCATCTTCTCTGAAAAGATTTTGTCAGGGAGTGATGAGAGTAAGGTTACCTCCAGTTTTGTTTTGTTTTTGTTCTACCTGAGCACACTGGTTTAAAAGGGTGTGTACAAGCATATATTAGCATGGGATTTAACTAGTAACTGATGGAAGGGGGAGTGTGTTTTGTGGTAGGTAATACTCTGTATTCGTGTTATTTAACTAAGTAATGAAGACCAATTCATTTTACATTTAATGTGATAAATTCTAAAGCAGTTGGTTGTCCTTTTACAATTGTACTGGCTTATCTAGTTGATTAACATGTGTATATGTTCCTCAACATGTTCTCCACTCTGTGTGAAAAGATCTTCACCTACCCATATTAATCAGAGCTAAGCAGAGGAGAGAACTAAAGATAGTATTTGTGTTAAACATGACAAGCTAGTTTTCTTTAAGGCCAATAAAAACTTATACTGTAATGAATGACTAACTTTCTATTTTGAACTAAAAAAAGAGAAAGAAAGAAAGAAAGAAAGAAAGAAAGAAAGAAAGAAAGAAAGAAAGAATAGATATGCATTTGAATAATAAAGCAACCACATAAAAATAATTTAAAAAATGTAACTATTCTAAATCCAGAAAGATGATAAATTAAGGCCACAGTCGAGCAAGAGTAGAGTCTAGTCTGCAACCATCTGACAACCATTAATTGTGAGGAGAAAATGTGTATTCCCAGACCACTTGGCAACTGGTTGCTGGAGGCAGTTGATGTGAAACTGATTGCTAAAGACCCATTCTCACAGCCTTAGAGACTAGTTGCTGACTCTCTAGCGGCCACAAACTGGTAAAAATTAGTTTTCCTTAACAGATTAACAAATCGTTTCTGGAGGTTGCTGCCAGTCATCATGTGAACTTGATTGCAAGGAGCGTGCATTGAAAACCTCTTTGCATTTGTTGTGGTTGCCAGCAAATTGCTGGGGTCATCATTCATGGATGACACCAACTAGTCTGCAAAGGCAAGAAGCGCAATGCAAACTGGAAACCAAAACCAGTCGCACTTTTCAAAAAATAATAGCTTCAGCAATAAGGCCCAACTTTTACTTTGAAGGCAAACGTTGTTACATTTTCAGTTTTTCAAGTTTTACTGCCACCTGACCGGTAGTCATTGAGTGTGAGAGAACACAACTTGAAGGTTCCCAGTGGGATGAAACAACAAAAGTCTTTTCCTCATTTGGTGTGCATGAATGAGAAAAAGACAGGTTTAACAGTAAAGATTCAAGTTTGGGCATAGTGAGGCTGTCTGAGGTGATTTGTGACAGAAGTATCTTAGCAAGAGGGAAATAGAAGGTTCACAAGATGGTGCTGAGACATGCTATGATGTATAGTTTGGTGATGGTGGCACCAACAAAAACACAGACAGTGGCAGAGTTGGAGAAAAGATGATAATATTTTCAATGGACAAAATTAGAAATGAGTATATCAGTGGGACAGCTCAGGTTCAGCATGTTTGAGACAAAGTAATAGAGACAAGGCTGACATGGTTGGGGTATGTGCTGAGGAGGCATAGTGGATATACTGCACAAAGGATGCTGAAAATGGAGATGCCAGGCAAGAGGAAAAGAAGAAGACCACAGGGAAGATTCCTGGATGTTGTGAAGTGGACATGCAGAGGGTCGGTGTGACAGAGGAGGATGCTGGAGATAGGATGAGATGAAGGTTGATGATCCTCTGTGGCTACTCCTAAAGGGAACAGCTAAAAGAAGAAGAAGAAGAGGTGTTTTGATGATAAGTGTTCAAGTGGGTTGAGATTCAGTGACCATAGAGGCCATAGCGTATGATTCACAAAATTTTCATGATCATCAATACTTTCATTGGCCCTTCAATTGGCCCAGAAATGCTGTATCACAGGATAAAGGTGATCACTGATTTGCAGTGACCTTTCTTCTAAGGTGCTAAACAGGCACAATTCATACCAGCAAAGTGCCTCCCACAGTACAAATGACAACCCACACAAGTTGTTAATGTTTTTTTCCTAAAATTTGCACCCGTCTGTATGATTAAAATTTACTACAACTGGCCAAATATTAATTTGATGACAATGCAGTTGTGACAGTACAGGTTTGTTTTTGCTTCAGTTATCTTCTAATTAATAACAAAAAAACAGCGCAAGCACACGACAGTGAACAGATTGTGTTATCATGGTAATCTGATTTCACTGTTGTCTTCCAGCTGTCACATTGCTCACGTATTGTTGTAAAAAATATGGTTAGTGCCACACTGGAGTTCCGCGTGTTATCCATCATCAACTACAGAGCAAACTTTATCCAGTATTAAATACAGGTTAAAAGTTTCAGACTTCAGCATCATGAGCAGCTTCTGTCACGCAAGAACTGAATTACGAGTGGTGCTCTGAATATTTTTGATAAAAATGGCATATGCATGTTTATTTAAGTGCTCTGAATCCACTACTTTAAAGTAGCTAAGAGCCAGTCATACAGATAATGATATTTCATCCTCTGCGTGATGCATCAAATTGCACACTCTGGGAAGCAAAGCCTGTGAGCTCCTCTAAAAGTCAGCCTACCTTCTACCTTTTCTTTTAGTGAGAAAGCCTCCCTCATCTTTCCATATTTCTCACATATTTAGACATGCTGTCAGGGAAAATCTTAGTCAAAGTCCATCTTCATGTCAACGTTATTACGTGTTAGAAGGCTGATGGCACATTAATAATGTCTTACTGATTCCGAGCAAGCTGTGGTGGACTCTACTGAATTATACTCTGTGCAAGTGAAGTGACAGCGAGTGGCTATTATGAGCTGCCTGCTGTTTTTTGCTGATCAACAGGGAATTCAGCTAGATCTCAGCTTAGCTAAAGAACTGCAGTCAAGCGCCTCAAGTGCCTCCAACTTTTAGCATTTCCCAAGACATCTGGTGGGGTATACTGCTTCTCAGGGGAAGATGAGAAAGACTTCTGCCTTACCTCGCCCGGCTCATCATTTTTCGTTGGTAATCTGCATTTAGAGAAGAGTCAGGCAGTCAGACAATAACACTAGTCAGCTGTTCACTAGCTGTGTGCAAAACATACAAACCTGTGTGAAAGTGCAAAACCTAACGTGATCATTGCCGTAAAAAGCAAGTCACAGTTCAGATTACAAAAAAAACCTGAAATGGCATTTCGTACTAAACAGATTTTGCAGTGAGAGAGGGGAAACCTGATAAAGTCTTGGAATAATTACTAAAACACAGCACTAAATGTATCTATACTAACATACTAGCCTTAAAATACTACATCTGTGAGACCATACACACACACACGTACAGATTTTATATAGTGAGCATCCATCACTGGTGGTTTTACTCCCATGAAGGGGGTTAAACCTGGAACTTGCCCACTGAGAAAGCGAGTCTCAGGGGCAAGGTGGCGGAAATATGGGGTAAGAATGTGGGCCATGCATTTTGCCTGTTCAAATGTGTCTGCATCAACAAAGGAACTCCTGAGTATTAGCAGGGCACAGTGATCTCTCAAAAGCTGTGAGTCACAAAAAAAAGCGCAATTAATGCCTGTCAGTCACCAGCTCTCAGCGTGGCAATAATACCCAACGTAAATGTCATGCCCAAACCACGGGGCTGAGCAAACACACACACGCACACACTTATAAAAGGGAGTAAATTCTCTCTGGGTGGGCAATATTCAGCTGACAACTTTATCGCTGAGCAACCTCAGAGGATGATCTTATAATTCTGGAAAAGAGCCAAGACACCAAAAATTCCCATAATGCCTTCTTATTAAAGGTCGTAACTCAAAAGCCTCATAAAAGTAATGGACATCAGCGTGGCGGTGAACAGAGCCACAGACGCGCACATATAAACAAACACAGAGATCCAGTACACTGTAGATCATTTGGAGTTTTAAAGGATAACTTCAGAAAAGAAAACTCAACAATTTTGGTTTCACATAATGGTTCTCTGACCCAAGCTCAACAAACACGCAGCTTCTAGTGTTGATCTCAAGTGAGTCATGGTACAGTAGGAGGGATAGCTAAATGCACAAAATATAAAATGTTAATGTGCATCGAGAACTTTTTCCCCCCAGAGTGCAAACACAGTACTTCTTTTTAGGCCTTTGTGTGTGTGTCTGTGTGTAAGTGTGTGTTGCACGTGCGCACACATGGGTAATTGTTTTGCTCAATCATCAGCATTGTTTCTGCAAGTCATCTGTTGGCCTTAGATAACTCATTCTTTATTAGGACAGTCTTTTACCACGCCGGTTATCTGCCACAGCTCTGAAAGGATTTTTAAAAAGGTCTGTTTCACCATTAGAGAGATTTATTTAAACTAATGCATCAGGTTCCCTTCTGGAACTGTTAAAACAAGGAAACAAACATCTTAAACTTGAAGGAGCTGAACTCTGCCGACCTGTGAGAATATGTTTAGCTGTTAAGGTAAACAAACTAAATGTCATACTCTGTGAAAATGCTATTTTCATGAAGAGACAGCGCAGCATAACCACTTTGTTTACTTTTTTTTTTTAAAAAGAGTTTGAAATGAATGTGAATTCCACAAGGATGAGAAAATAGGTGAATGAATGACTGAAGCTCCTGGTACAATGTAAATGTCAGTGTCATACTGAACTCTCCCATTGTTCACAGCTTGGTTATGCACTTCTGAGTCTCAGCTCAGGGTCACATATGTACTACACTGGAAGGAAACATTTTTTACTTTATGTGCACAGACTATGTCAGGCTACACATTCAGTAATATGAAATACTTCAACTACATATGGCCCTGAAGCTGCGAGAGAGGTGACAAAACTGCACTCTTCCTTCACCCTGAACACCAGCTGTATGTGCAAGCATTGACCTTTGCCACTTTCCTCCATCTGTTCATTTCAAGAACTGGGCAGTGCATAATGCACTCTCCCACTGAAGATGTGTGCACACACAAACAGAGACAGACAAAAAAAAACCATACGAAGTCATAATTATCCTGGGACCAAACTCATTTGATTTTAAAACTGTCTCAGTTGTACGACTATCATCGAAAACAAAGGGTGTAACAGTTATGTGGAAAAGAGTGAAATTAAATATCTCATATTATTTCAGAGCAGTCCTATGTCTCTTAGAAAGCTAAAAATATAAAAATGCTTCTAAAACTTTCAGTCAAAAAGTGATTTTGTCTTTTCAACTTTTCAAATTTTTATTAACTTGGTAAGCTAAAATGTTACAGTATTTCCCAAAAAGATGACAAACAGAAGTCTTCCTTAATAGAAGATGGTCTGGGTTTTGTTTTATGTAGATCCATATGCGCACTGGTAACCCCTGGTAGAACGATTACCTAGAATTCTGACCAGCAGACAGCCATATGAAATAATGAATCTTTTTTTCACTACATATGGAGGAAACCAGCATGCGTTGCTAACATATTGTGTTGGAAGCTAACATAATGGGCATCTATTGAGATTCATTCCACCCACTGATTGCTCTGTGTTCAGAACAAAAGACACAGAATGTGAGACATGTAAACAGAAACAGAGACTTGCTGAAGGCAAACATCATATAATGTGTAGAACATATGCAGTTCTATACATATCCAGTGGGTTGTAAAGTCATATATCTTAGGTTTGAATTTAGGATGGGTGTTCTTGTCAGTGTTCCACAACTGTAAACTTACTGGTTTCATTGCCCAGGTATATAAATGCCTTCCAAGCATAGTTGGCAACTCATTCTAGTCTTTTTTTCTTTTGATTTTAATTTTTTTTTAATATCTGAGAGAGAAATGCCACCTGAAATAAATTTTGTGACAATTGTCCTACTCTTAAGCAGCCAGGTTGCAACAAACAGCTCTTGAAATCACTCCGCTGATTCACCAGTGACTGATTTTACAGAGGGATAAACTCCAGCTCCACCTTGTTGGAGTGAAGTGAGCAACAAAAGCGCTTCTTCTACTCTGAGATCCGCTGTAAGGGTGGAGAAGAGGGCCACTCTGACCAAAATGTCTAGCAAGAGCAGAACTGGTTCCTGTCATCTGTAGTCAAAGGACCAGAACCTTGCCCGAGATGCAAACGATTACATTGCCTGGCTATTTGTCACAAGATCCCCACCCCAGAATTTCTAATGATCATGACGTAAGCTGTACAATGAAATAACACATTTGCAGGAATGAACTTAATGATATCAATGTCTTTGTTATATGCAGACTTAAATGTGTGCAGGCACGTGCTGATGCCAATGTCTCCCGAGCACTCCGAACAATCGATGATGTTCTTTATGAACTCAGCTTCTCTCCATGTCACGCTGTTTATGCTTTCCTTATCAATCACATTTTGCTCCCGGCATGCACCGAGAAGAGGGTGATGAAAGGCAACGAAAGATGAGACAAAAAAAAAAGAGTGCGAAGAGGAGAGGATTATCACCCTTCTGCCCTTAATGCATCTATCTGATTACTTTTTTACACCTCAGGAATGAATACATACATCCTCTGTCTATTAATGGCAATCTGGCAAGAGGAAGTCAAAGTACTGTGGCATTATGATGGATCTGAGCAGGATGCAGGCGATTGCACCGATAGGTAAATGAAATCGCAATGTCAATCTGGCTACAGGAGAAAGAGAACATTTACATATACCAGATGGAAAAATGTGTACATAATAATGATGTTCCAACACTCTTATGCATAGAGGGCTGGAGTGCAGAGATTTGACCACCCACTGAAGCAAGAGAAGAGACAAGAATGACCTTTTTTATAACAAGAGAAATGGAATGGCTTGGCAAATACTGTATG